>PVKB01006061.1:57401-75728 GCA_004027205.1 Ctenodactylus gundi | reverse complement strand
AGATTTTGGTAAGATCTCGTATTAAAGTCTTCGAATATGAAAATACCTCAAGTATACACTTTTCCTTTGATTCGAGTCCACCTTATAATTGTCTACATTTGTGTAAGAACACCTGCTCCCCTCCCTGTTGTCCCGGCATCTGGCTGAGGACAGAGGCTAAAGGCCTACCTCTTTGGCACAACACCTCAGCATATAGAGAAGCCAGCCAGTGAGAAAGGGTGGGAATGCAGCCCTCTTCACACAAATGCAGAAATATCAATGTGGAAATAAAGTTATACCTGATTCATTTTTAGTTAATATGAAACAATAATACAGCTTAAATGAGAACTTTCCTTACCCCACATAAATAAAAATTTCAAATGCCACCAAGAATCTACAAATCTTCCAATATCGTATTATCACAAACATAGTATGAGTAGAGAGAGATTCATAGGGAAAAAAGAAAATTTCATACCTACCAACACATCTAAGCAGTCAAAAAAAAAATAAATAAATAAACCCTTCTGCAAAACATCCCCTTGGTTCATTTCCCACCTGCAGTAGAGTTCTACTCTAGAATGTACCAAATCTGTTTATTTGAAATTAATAAATCTTCTCTCATTTCCTTCCCTCAGTTTTTACTCAACAACCATATACTGACTGAATACTCCACACCAGGCATGGATGGCTTCAGCTCTGCAGACTCGAGCCTTGTTTTGTATTAATGGGCCCACCAACAATTCCATAAGTGGACACAATGACTTTTGGCTTGCAAAACAGTTTCCAGTAAGAGCCATCAGATGTGAAGAAAACTGGTTCAACTTCACAGCCAAGGAAACAGCCTAAAGAAGAGGTTGTGATCTCTCAGGGTCACTCCAAGCCCACAGCAGGGACATTTGTGGCACTGGATGGTCTGGCTTCGGGGCCTGTTCCTTGATCATATGGGAACAAACAAGGAATTGGCCTGCAGAGACTCTGGGTGGTTTGCTGGGCATTGCAGCTTGGGTGAACTTGGGCTTCGCCAGGAGTAAAGCAGGGCTGGCTGGAGCTGACAAGGTGAAGGTTCCCTCCTTACAGTACAACCAACCCATGAGTGTGATGCTGAAAACTTTAGTGCAGGCCTCACAGAGCGAGAAATGCAATTTTAAATGAAAAGCTTTGCACAATGCTCACCAGAGACCGGCATTTTTGTCATGATGAAAATTATTTTTGCCTTCTGTTCTAATTTTTTGGGGAAAAAAGAATTGTTCCCTTACTTTTCACCACTTTCTGAAGATTTTATAGAAACACAATGGATAGAACTGTGTAATTTTCGATAGAACATTTTTAAAAATTACAAGAGGTCAGTATTTTCCAACTGTTGATCCATAGTTCATTCTTCATGAAGTAAAAAACCAGTTCAAAGGAATTAGTGTCTTCTAGCTGCCAACACGTAGCCCAGTGGCAAATTCTGTTCCCTCTGGCAGCTCCCAATTTATCCTCACAAACAAGGATTTCCTCTTCCCTCTGTCTTCTACTATTTCCTCTCATTTCTAGGGCCCATGATTAAAACTATTACAAATGGTTTCACACAATCACTGTGTCATTTGAATTTTGGAAACTAAACATGCAGACTGGAATATCTCTTTCAAGTCCAGGAGTCCCAAGAGAACTCTGCTTTTACAGAGCAGCACTCACAGAACAAGGGTCGCCTTGTGCTTACCTGGTATTGTGTTTTGGATCTGGAATATCCCCCAGAAGTCTCATACATTTGGTTGTTATCAATTATCTACGGTACCATGTGCTGGTAGAAGGTGGAACCCTGGTCTGGAGGGGACATGGCCATGTGGCAGATTACAGATGCTACAGTTTAGATCTGGAATGTCCCCCAAAAGTCTCGTGTATTTCGTTACAGTGGGATAACTTTGGAACTATGTGTAATCGAGAGGAAGGGCCTGGCTGGAAGGGGCAGATGCTTGGGGTTTGATCTGGAAAGATTGTATCAACTTGTTGAGATTGGGGGTGCCCACGGCAAAGCTTTCAGGTGTTGGTTATTGACTTGTGGACCAGGATATGAGGGATGGACACCCATCCTGGGTTCCTGGTAGCAATTGGCAGCTAAAACTAAGTAAAGCAAAGAAGAAACATTCTTACAGCTTCTTCTTGGAAAAGCTCTTGCCTTGCCTGAGTCTCAAGATGCAGACTGAAGTGGCTCCTGCTTCACTTGGTTTCTCTCTCCAATGGGGTGAGCAACTCCCAGCCTCTGCCACGTGCTTCCACCTTTGCTGGCTGCTCACAAATGGTTAGTATGAGACTTTCTGAAACTGTGAGCTAAATAAACCTTTTCTCCCTTAAATTGTGGGTGACAGGTATTGTGTCCCAGCAATGAGACAGGTGACTAAGTCATAGATGACTGGTGTGTTGTGAATTAGGGGCTTAAACCTGTAAAGGACAGGGTACTGATGCTGGACCTGGAAAGGGTGGGCCTCTGGGATAGGTCCTGGAAGGATATATGATGCTACTTCCCCCAGAACTTGGCTCTGTTCCGCCATGCCATGAGGATCTCTGTCTCCGGCTCCAGCCATGCCATGTGATTCTACCATTTTCTAGCTACCCACCTGTGAACAGATTGTGACCTTCTGAAACTATGAGCTAAAATAAATCTTTCTTCCCTAAAGTTGTGGATGTTGAGTATTTTGTCCCAGCAATGAGAAAGTAACTAAAATACCTGGAAATCTTAGAACCATGGAGGCACCATCTTAGGCGCAGAGGTACTGAAGCCAAGGTCTGCTGTATCAGAATTCCCAACACTGCTGCCTCGAAATGTAGTTTGACATGCTTCCTTGGAAATTCTGATGTTACTGTGGTTTGGTGTGTAAAGTGTGTGTAAAGCACTGTCCTCAAAGTGTGGTCCCTAGAACAGCTGCAGCAGGAGGGAACAATTCAGAAATGCTCCAGCCTGCTAAGGCAGGGAGTCCAGGAAACCCATGCTTTATTAAGTCCTCCAGGTGGCTTGGATGCACAGTGAGGCTTTTAGAAGTACCGTTTTAAACAAGCTAATACCTAAGTGTCAAGTGAAAGGCACATATAGAGATCTCCAAGTAACAGCTGTTGCAAGGAAAAGTGTCATTTTGTGCTGTATTTTTAAAAACATAGTTCCCTTCAAGCTTTTTTTTTTCCCAAAGGCAAGGTATCACTCTGTAGTCCAGGCAGTCCTGAACTTGCGATGTAGTGCCCAGGTTGTCCTTGAAGCAGCAATCCTCCTGCTTCAGCCTCTTGAGTGCTTAGATAATAGGCATGACCCACCATGCCCAGCTTATATGGTGCTGGGAAATCAAACACAGGGCATTATGCCTCCTAGGCAAGTGCTCTAACCTGGTCCCTCCCCTCTTTAAGCTCATATTAAAAATCTTCTGTGTGCTAAGTAAGTACTCACAAGTTTCCTAAAAGGTAAGTACTAGAAAGAGTTTGTGGATCCAATGAGCTTACAGTATACAAAGATGGCAAACATTCCTGTACAGTGACAGTAGAATGTCAGGCTCCGGGGCCACAAGACCTCAGGTCCACAGGATCTCCGCTTTAACTGCTCGATAGTCTTCTTTGTATTGAGGAAGCAGCTGTAGACGGCGCATAACTGAGTGTGGCTGTGTTCCAACAAAACTACAAATACTAATGCTTGAATTTGTGTCATTTTCACATCTCGTGCAGTATTACTCTTCTTTAGAGTTTTCAAAAGTGTAAAATGTAAAAATAATTTGTAGTGTTTTCAAAAGAAGATGGGGCCAGGTTTGTCCTGGAAGTTGTTTTACTTGTGAAGCAGGACTCTCATGCCCAACTTTTTGGCCAGCCTTGGCCACATTAATAGGAACTACATGTAAATAAATTAATAGGAATTAATATAATTAATAGGAATAACATGTAAATGAAGAGGATTTAATTGGAAGGATTACAAGTCCAAGGACAGAGACTGTCCAAAGAGGTCATAGGCAAGTGTGAGAGCTGGAGGGCCAGGTAGCTGCTCAGATTTGAGACAAAGGCACCAGTCTGAAACTGCCTGACAGCCATGGGAGCCTGTCACGGATTGTTGTCCCAAAAGAATGGCCAAGACTGGAACCTGGAGGGAGTTTGCCCTGGAGGCTGTTGATGTGAAGGCAAGAGGGAATGATGTCTGGAGACTAAGGCGGAGGCCAGAGCGTCTCAAGAAAAAACACTGTTAAAGCTGTAACAGTAACAGTATTTCTTATTCCTTCTTTTATTTGGTTCAAACTGCCACTTAGGCCTCTCATACCCAGCTAGGTATCTTTCTCTCACTTGTTGGCCCACAAGTCAATCACACATGCAGCTGAAAACTCTGTCCTGGGCAGTTCCTAATCTCAATAAATTGACATAATCCCTCCAATGGTCACACTAAGTGCAGAGGAGTCCTCTTGTGCCATATTTGCAATATGTAAAATGATATATGTAATACAATATGTAAGTAACAAGGCTTTTTTAGTTTCACGAAAACAAAATAATGTAAGCCCGAATTTAATAATTAGGAAGAATTACATATCTGTTTAAAAGTACTATTGCCTGTAATCGCTGCATTATACTCACCGGTTAGCACCAGGGAACGCCATGTCTGGTGTACACAGGTGTGTGGTGGGTCCAGGTGGTGGAGTTAGCCCTCCCCTGCAGAGCCTTTCATTGTCCCCTGTGAGGTCCATGCTTCAGCACGGTGCAATTGAGTCTTGAAAAATACTGCTAGAAATCACATAATAATACTAAAATATTTAAGATCTTGTGTGCCTACATTTTTTTGCGGGGGGTGGGGGTAAGGGGGCAGGAACAGAGTCTTGCTCTGGTCCTATGCTTACTATGTAGCCCAGGCTAGCCTTGAACTCATGGCAGTCCTCCTGCCTTAGCCTCTTGAGTGTTGGAATTATAGGTATGCATCACGATGCCCAGCTTATGTGGTGCTGGGGAATTGAACCCAGGGCCTTGCTTTTGTTAGGCAAACATTTAACCACTGAGCTATTCCTCTAGCCCCTGAGCCTACATTATTAGCTGTCCAAGGCTATGTGTAGCCTAAGGGCCATGGCTGGACACACTTGGTCTTTAAAATTTGTGCTCAAGAAATGTGCAACCAAGTTAAAAAAAAATCATGAAAAAGTATCATAATATTTTAAGAAAGTTTATGAAGTTGTGTTGGAACACACTGAAAGCCATCATCAGGCTGCAGGCTTCAAAGCCATCGGGATGCAGCTTCCTCAAACTAAAGCCAGTAAGTCAGAAATAAAAATCTAAGGATTTCATTTCCTGGCTTTATCGATAGAAAGTAAAAAGTCAGTATGAAACTTGTTGTGCAAAGTAAAATGCTGAATTCTAACCTGAATAAATAGCATTTCTGTTATTTTCCTTCCAATTGTTTTCCTACAAAGCAGCACAAGGCTCTTCTTACATTTCTCAATTGCGAAGTTGGATCCATCTGCTTTAGCAAATCAATTCCATCTCCTTGTCGATACTATAACTCATGAAAAACAGGGAGGTGAGTGGGGGGTCTTTTAATTCTTTCCATATGAATACAATTGCATTGATTTATTTCAGTACAGCAACATTTTCAATATGATAAAGGCAGACTATGTTCCATCAAACATGCCCTGTACAGCTTATTTAAGGTGGAGAGTGACCACAGGAGCACCAACACCCTGGTTGGCACCTAGCACTGCCAGCTGTACTGATTTCTACAGGCTCTGACACTCCACAGAATTATAATTTAATTGAGCTTTTTGTTTAGTATTTAGCAATTCTGGAGGTCCCCTTTGGTGAGTGTCTTCACAAGGTATGATAAAAAAACATAATGAATGCTGTTGGTGAGTGCCATTCAAACAGAAAGGTAGGCTGGTATCATAAAAACACCACTGTCTTTCCTCATCGACTTATGCATCAGATGTGGCACTGTGTAGCTTCTGGCTTTCCAAAAGTCAAAATGACCATGAAAAGTAGATGATTTGAATTGTTTCAGGACATGGAGCCAGAACTGCTGCTGAAGATGGCCAAAATCAGGGGCTTAAAGCAAGTGGAGGCTTTAAAGGGGACTAATGACAATGTTCTTTTAACAAATTGTTCTAAAAATGTAAGCATTCACTGTATTTTTAAATCACATCTTATATGTAACATATATGAATATACGTAATAGGGCAATAAAAATGAAGATCCTTGAGAAGACAGATTTAGATGAGACATAAAGCCCATCCAGAGATATGTATTGGAATGGTAGATGCCTACGAGAATAATATGTTTAAGGAGCCATAAAAATGCTATTGAGGATAATGAATATACTGTAAGATGTAGGAGAAACTAAGATGCTGATTTAGATATCAGAGAGCTTGATGATCCAGGCTAATGCTGGGTCCTATTACCTTACATTAAAGGTGTTGCTATATGTTGTGTGCGTTGTGTTCAGAATGAAGCAGTGGTGCTCTGATACTGGTTCTGAGGAGAGTAACACTACCTCCTGCAGGTTAGGGGTATAGCTGGAGATGACCTAGAGTGAACATGAGCAAGCTGGAGTCCAGATACAGTTTAAGGAGGGCACTAAAATTTAGACAAATATATATCATGGGACAGTGGGCTTACCAGAATGAACTCACTCAGCTATTTATTTGACAAATACTGACTAAGTCTACTTCAAGCTCAACATTGTACATCCTGTTGGACATAAAAAGGAAGGCATGATCCAGCCCTCAAGGAACTCGCGTTAAAATGGAGGAACAGTGAATAGCAAATACACAGCAAAATCTGGTGTAGAAAGACAAAAGTGAATATAGGTTGCCAGAGGCTTGGGCACGATCAAGAGTAGAGATCAGAAAGGTCGGGCAAGAAGTCATAGACGCAACAGCCATTAAGGATATCCTGGAAAGGACATTCGAGAAAAAGCAGCTGGGGAGGAAGCTTGGAGCCACACAGACAGTGGTGTCCTGAGGAAACGGCGAGTCATCCACGATGGATAGTACTTAACAGTAACGAAAAAGAGGAGAGGTATGGAGACATGAGAGTCCATATCACAGCTATGGGTCCTGCCGGAGAGCGTTCATCTCTGCCCCAAAGCCCACAGGAGCCACCCACAAATAATAAGTGGCAATAATGTGAAAAATGGATCTGAAGTGGGGCAACGAGATCAGGTCCAAGGCAATTTTCAGGGGCCAGGTGATGAGGGCTTCACTAAGATGACAGCAGTAGGGAAAGCCTACGTGGGGAAATTCATGAAAAATTAACAGATCCAACCTGCAGAGTAAGGAGAAGCAGTGATTCCATGATGAGGAAAGAGAGGCAGTAACCCAAATGACTGCTAAGCATCTTACCTCAGGCAAATGATTCGATCGGACCTGCCTGGAGGCTTCCCTGGGCCCAGCGGGATGTGCAGGGACTGCACTCACCCCTTGCGGGTAGATAATCGTGCATGAGCTGTCTTTGAGTTTGTGCTAATCAAAATATGATAACTCCCTTGTCCATTCTGCACAACTTGAAGATGGTCTCATTTGTGATCAATGTCAGGTTATTCAATTGATCAGCATACTCTAGTCACCAGTTTGGAAAAGTTATTGATCAGGCACAGAAATGCTGGCAGCCTTTAATTGGCTGCTTGAGGTGAAACAGAAATGTAAAAGATTAGATGGTTCCTGTCACCAATATACTTTAAACAACGATCCCTGGTTAGTAATGGTCCCTTGAGTGATTCAGAAACCAACTGCCCAGAAGTCAGAAGTTAAGTTCTACCAGGCCAGGTGACTCTGGCCTTTAAGCCCCGCACTCTGGAAGGCTGCAGTAGGAAGACTGCGGGTTTGAGCCTGAACAACTTAGCAACTTAATGAGATCCTATCTTAAAATAAAAAATTTAAAAATGGACTAAGAATGTAGTCAGTGTGAAAGCCCTTGGCTCAATCCCTGATTCTAAAAGCAAGCAAAATCTATTTTCTTCATCCTGCTTTTCTCCCAAGGGGTTTGTAAAGTTACAAAACAGATGAACAATTGACAAAGAATTCTACAGCTACAGAATTCTTAACTGGACATAAGCTATCATCATTATTTTGGCCACTACCATTGAAAACCTTTTAGTTAAGTGACATGTGACAAGGGACAATTCTAGAATCTACTGCATAGGTGCCTCTGCGATGGAAATGGGATGGAAGGATGAACTGGGGGTGGAGAGCACCCTTTGTCTTCCCATACAAGCAGCCTCGGTGGATCCTCCCATCCCAGCTTACTTAAGCCAAAGGAATGGAATCTCTGGGAAAGTAAGACTATTAAATGACAGAGCACTTACTTAGCTAACTTCAGGAAGAGCAGGAAACTCAGAAATTTGCAAAAAGATACTATTCAAAGCAGGATAACAGCTATGGAAGAAAATAAGATTTTTGAAAGTCCAAATTTTTGTAGTAAGACCTAGTAGAAGAAAAAAGCTAGAAGAAATTATCCATCACTTCAAAACTACATAATCATATGACAATTTAATCTAAGTTAAATGAAGAGATTTCCAAAACAAGATAATACTATTACTCTTAATGCTTTTATTTTTTAATGCTATTAAAGCATTTTTGCAAATTTCTTAATCACAGCAAATTAAACTAGAATCCTGCAGTTTGAAGATGAGATAGATTTTGTCTAGTTTCGCATCTCTTTGTAGTTGAATTACTAGTACTAAAACCTGGGTTTTCAAAATCTTGCTTGCGTTTAGCTTGTTGGTAATTTCTAATATTACTAAAAAGTTTCTTCACAAAAAGGAAAAACATTAATAGACAACCTGTAAGATGAAAGAAAATATGTGCAAGTCATCCATTCGACAAAGGATTAATATTCAGTGTATGTGAGGAATTCAAACACCTCATTGGCAAAACTGAAAGATCTTATTAAATAATAAACAGAATGGAGATTCCTCAAAAACCTGAACTAGAGCTATCATCCTTTTCTGAAGACCTTCAATGGGCATATGTCCAAAGGAAAGAAAATTACTGTCTAAGACACATCTGCACTCAAATATTTACTTCTGCCCATCAATAGATGAATGAATGCATAAAATGCAATCCATACACACAGCAGAGCACATTTTGTCTTAAAAAATGACATCCTGGTAGAGTGTGAGAGAGTCAAAAAGGGGAAAAGGATTGTAATGTTGGCACAATAGATACGTTCACAAAATACTCAAATTCAATGTAGTCATTGTGTATTGCAGATATTAATAAAAACAGGAGGGGTGGTGGAGAATGAAATTCTATCATTTGTGGCAACATGGACAGAACTGGAGAGCATTTTGTTAAATAAAATCATCCAGGGACCAAAAGCCAATACTACATAATCTCACTTATATGCAAAGGTAAAATAGTTGATCCCATCAAAGCAGAATGGTAGTTCCAGAGAAAGGATGGTCATGAGCACAAGAGGGCAGCTGGAGAGGAGGAATACCATTCTGTAGCATGGCCACACAAAGATGGTGGACAAAATTAATCATGTACTTCAAAGTAGCTGCACATAGAATGTTGACTATCCCTAACATAAAGAAATGACAAATGTTTGAGATGGTGGGTATTCCAATTTCCTTGATATGACCCTTACATATTTTGTACGTGTACCGAAATGTTACACTCAATCCCATCAATATGTACATTTGCCACATACCAATTAACCAAAACAAACATCAAAACGGAAAGACACATGAAAGTTATAAATCCCATAAAAGAAGGCAAGCATCAGAGAAGACCAGCTAAAACAAAACCCACACCTAGAATGATGAACTTGTTGCGGTTAAAAATACACACAGCCAAAGACAGAGACCTAAGGCATACAGCCAAGGAAACAATCCAGAACAATCAATACAGCAGAGAACATAGAAATGCAAGCAAAGTGGAAATCTTATCTAGGAAATAAGTTTTGTGGGTAGTGATTACATCAAATTCTCACACATTGTCTTGGAAGAATATGAAAAGCCATTTAGGAGCAAAGCTCATTGACCCCAGTACATGGTTGTCACATTTCAAAAGTTTGAAACCAAAGAACAAAAGAATGCTAGGTCTTGAAAAAAAGATGAATTGTGCTAAATGGGATATCTTTCTCATAACTGTTATTTTTAGTAGTGTATGTTTGTGATACATACCAGCTACCTTCATCCTGGAAAGTCACTGTGCCGACACCACACATCATCATCTTTTTCTTCCCTAGCCTCCCTGCCCTCCTGTCTTCCCCTTTCATGGGCCCCCTCCCATCTCTACAAAGTCTACCTTCGTGTTTTCTATCATCTAGCTTCTGTTTTATTTTGCTCATTAAGTTATCTACAGTTTGGGTTTCTCATATAAGAAAAACTATGAACTGTTTAACTATCTGTGTCCAATTTATTTCATTTAGCACTCCGACCATTTTTCTAATGAGGATTTAACTTTTTCTTTCTTAATGGCAGAGCAGTACTCTGCTGTGCATATATACCATATTTTTATTCATTCATCTGTTGATGGACGTACAGCTTTATTCCCATACATGGCTATTATGATCTGCACTGCTTTAAACATGACTATGCATGTTTCACTGTAATATGAAGTCTTAACTTACTTGACTGGTGAAATACACAGAAAAGGTATAGGTGAGTCAAATGGAATTTCTCTTTTCATTTTCTGAGGAATCTCCATGCTGATTTCCACTGTACCTGCAGTAGTTTACATTCCTACCAACAGGTCTCTTTTTCCCCACAACCTCACCAATATTTGTTATTTCTGAGTTCTTGATGCTAACCATTCTTATGAGAGTAGGATGAAATCTCAATGTTGCTTTGATTGTGATTTTTCATGGCCAAAGATGCTGAACTTTTTTCTTTTTCTTTTTCTTTTTTTTTGCCTGTGTGTGTACTTATTAGCCATTTTCAGTACTTCTTCTGAGAAGTGTTTGTTCATTCCAATTTTGACTAACTCTTTTATCTTTATTGAGATCTTTTGGATTGTTATTAATAGAATGCTTTGCCTGATTATAGACACTGAGACTCGTATGGAGAAGTTGTGGGTAAGATTTTCACCAAACCCTTCTGCTAAGGAATCTTACAACTTTTTAATACATACTGTGTCTGATTCTCCGAAGTTGAAGACAGGTCCTGGTTAAAGAATGACCCAAGGAACTAATTTTTCTATGGATTTCACAAAAGAAAGGAAAGAACTATTCTTTCAGGACACCAACGAAGAAACCACAATCACATCTCTTCAGCAGCTAAAACAGCATAGTTTAGAAAGCACCGAGTCAGAGATCAAAACGCCATGAGCCAAGCACTTTCTTCTTCAAAATATGTAAAATAGAACCAAAGTAATTAGTGAGCAGCCAGCAGACTGGTTTTTATGGCGAATTACATTTTTATTTTTCTCATCCACTGCCTCTTTTGACCACTGGAATAGGCGCCTGTCACTGCAGAGATACGGATGTTCTGACCATCGTACTGCAGGCGTGAGGCAGGCTTCCAGGAAAACCAACCCCAGCAGCTAAGGGAAAGGGAGAAGAACCTTCTCTTGTGACTAACGGTAACTCTGAAGTGAAAGAAAGCCTGAAAATCCTGAAAGAAATATCAAAAATGTTCCACAGCTGAAACTATCCCAATGATAATAAATGGGGGGGAAAATAGCGGCAAACCCTAAAGGACTGGTAGATCACAAGATTAGAAAGAGGAATTATTAAAATTACCAAAGAAAACAGTTGCTTAGACCACGTTTTGAGAAGCACGAAATACAAATAAAGCTGTATAAAGTGTTCCAAACTAGGTGAAAGACAGCATAGAGTTTGGGTTTCACATAACCTGTGAAAAGGTATTCACAATTAATTTATTCAACTGAGATATATATCAAAAGTCACCATAACAAATATGTTAAAATGTGTTGTTGAAACATGTAGTAAGATTGGGAGCTAGTCTTTTCAATGGAAAATGGAAAGGATAAAATCAGCTGCAGAAACACCATAACAAAATGAAATTTTATTCTTTAAAGCAGCAATAAGGAAAAATTTACAGGGCAAACAAAATAGTAGAAACTTGTTAATTAAAATGTATAAGGTGTACAAACTAAACTTGAGGAACAAAAAAGTCACAAATAATGACCACAAGAAGAAAAGCAATTCCACATGGAACATGAACTCTGGACCAGCTACATTGATCTCCCTTACCTCCGAGTCTCCCCTGTCTATGCCACTGGCTAACTCCCAGCTTCACCCAAGTCATAATCAACCACAGGGGTGGCCTATAAGTAAGGTAAGGCAGAGGGCTGGCACAACATTACCAGGGACTTTTGTTCATTCACCTGTTGATGGACATACAGCTTTATAAATAAAATCTTAAGACAAAATTTCTTCTAAATCATTCCAAAGCAGCTAAAGCAAACATCGAAAAAAAAAAAAAAACCCAAATCTATTACCACTGGCTGTTTTTAAGATAAAGGGGAAAGAATTTGAAGCATGTAAATACTTTATTAAATATGGCATTGTATTATTTATGTTATAAATGTAATATGAAGCATTAAGTTTTTGAGAACAGTTTCAATGATGTAGGAAATTAAGATGCTGAATCTCATTAATATTTCACTTCTTCAAATAAATTCAGCTCTGCCTTAGTCTAGCCGCTAGCTCCTCATGTACTATTCAGAATTACTTTGTAGAGGTTTAAAAACGACATTAAAAGGATTTATTGGACGCCTGTAAATACATTTTCATGATTATTGTAACAATCATTATGAATAACAGGGTGATAATAAATATCGTCCAAAAATTCTCTCCAACAAATAAGGCCCTGGGTTCCTATTTTTTAAAGTGAAGACAAAAGGAAATGGAGAAAAAGTATCTCTCAAAAAACTAATTTTGCATCTCTTACACCATCCCCACATATATGCCATATGGGATAGAAGATACTCATATATATTAATGGATCATAGAATACTTAAATAGCCCCTTAGCCAAAGTAATAATACCAAGATTTTCTCAGAAAATCTCGTAACTGAAATGGATTCGTTGATAAACATCGTTTCTGTTTCAGTGCTGACTGAACTCTGGAGGAAAGACAGCTGCATATAATTTCATGTGTCTTTGCAAAAATATCTGCTACTATTTGCCTCCCTAACTTCTCCAGACCTTGTATAGAATGTGACTGTTCTTAAAGTACAAAACCAAATTAGAATATAGTGAGATTATAAAAAATTATCCAACAAATCCATAAGTGAGGTTTTAAAGATGTTATTTCCACTGACCTTGCAAATACATAAAGCAAAAATGAAACAAAATTTTCTTGCTCTGAAAGAGTAGTAACAGAAACCCTTTTGCCCACAGGCAGCCCAGGGAATCACCATCAGAGGGCAAAGAAGTGGGTGACAATGTAACTACTCTCAGGTGACCCCCCTTCCAAAGGACACCTCAGGACACTGCACCGGCAGCTTCTGGGAGAGCACTTCCATCCTAATGATGAGCTGAGCAGGGAGGGCAGGAGTGACAGGGCAAACGGACAGTGAGCAATGGAAGCAAAGACAACCAGAGGGAGGCGAAATCAGCCCCCATGACAGGACTGTGCTCAATGCTGTATGCAGAGAGTGTTCTCACGACAACTCCAGGAGACAGATGCTACTGCCTCCTTCACCCTGTCGCAGCCACCTCAAGACTCGAGAGGATGAGTCATTTCTCCAGGATCACGTGTCTGCATCTTAAAAATAGCAAGCACCAGACTTTACCAATCTAAAACTCAAACTCTCAACTGCTCTGTTAGGGCAGCCTCCAGAAAGTTATTTTTAATGTGATTCCTAATATTGTTGTTTTTTGTGTGAAAACAGCTGGAATGATGCCCATTCTTGGATGCCTAGAGGTAAACACAGATAGTGGTATATTTGAAGCGATTCTTCAAGACAGTCTGAGGGAAGTTTTGTGTGTGTGTGTGTGTGTGTGTGTGTGTGTGTGTGTGTCTGTGTGTGTCTGTGTGTGTCTGTGTGTGTGTTTTTGTTTATCTCCAACCTGCTGACCACTAGAACCTAGCAGTTACCTTGACTAAGAGTTCTGCACAGGCAAAGAAGGTTCTGAATTTTGTTTACAAAGAAATCTGGGCATTTATTAAAATTTCAGTGAAGATCAATGCTATGGTCCCTGTCAAAGTGATTGGGCACTTTCTTGAATAAAAGAATTAGATTTTGAGATATAGGTAGATTTTTAACAATGATTATTATTTGGATTTGTGGCCCAAATTCAAAGAGTAACATAAACGCATGGCAACCATATGTATTAGTTTTCTATTGCTCCCATAACAAAGCATCATAACTAGAAGTTTTAAACAATACAGAAAGCATAGCAAGTTGGTCATCTGCAGTGTGAGGAGAGAGGCCTCAAGACTAACCGCACCTACTGCGACACGGCCGAGGACTACCAGTTGCCAGATGGCTGAGCTTGGTGCTCATCTGATAAAAGGATTGTGCTTGTCTGTGGTGGCTTCAGTCACGTGGGTCTCTGCTTTTGGTAGAATGTGGATGAACAGAGGTTTAGAGCAATGACCAGAGACTTTTAGGAATAGCCGAATGCACCCCTTACTTTGGTGGCCTCAGCCTTGAAGGGAGGCAAGATCATGTAAGTTCAGGGCTGATTAACCTTATCCCTCCAGATCCTACAAGACCCTCCCTAAATGATCACCATATTCATATACAGAGCTGGGCAGAGGTTTGATCCAAGAGAAGAGTTTCATTGTCTCCACAGCCTCGACAATTCTTGTTTGTTGAGTTGTTAATGTAGGCCATTCTCGCTGGGTGAGGTGAAACTTCGATGTTGTTGATGACCAGTGATGAGCACTTTTTCATGTGCTGTTGGCCATTTATACTTCTAAGAAGCTCCTTTTCATTTCAGCTGTGCACTTCTTCTTTTCTGACCTGTAAATGCTATGGGGTCTATGGACCCCAGGAGGCTCCAGAAGTGCGTTCATTCCTGAGCAGGGAGAGTAGTAACTGAGTGGCAGTTTGGCAACTGCCACAGAAGACCCTAGTCTGTGACTACACACCACAGGACCTGATAGCCAGTGAGCTGCTATGTTCCCATTTCGTGTCCACTACAGAACAGAGAGGCTAAGGAGGCAGCCTGGTGACCGCCAGAAACACACATCACCATCACTTACAAGGTTGCCTCTCAGAAATCTTAAAAGATTCAAAAATTAACATTCTGCTGGAGCACATACAGGTCTAGATTGCAACTTTTGAGAGTATTTTTCTTTAAGACAAAAATTGGTTTGGGATATTATTGCTTTTCCGCTCTTGTATATTAGCAATGTAGTGGTAACTGTTAAAAATTAAATGAGATGGATATAACATCTGAGTTATTTATAATTAAGTTATAATACTAAAGATAATTATTGGGTACAAATTCATGCATTTTTCGCTTCTTAAAAATCTATAAATGATAATGTATTTGGATTTATTAGGTGTGTTCAATAGATTATTTATATGTATATATATATATATATATATATATATATATATATATATATACATTATGATGATGTAAGATCAAAAATACTTGACCCTTGACAAGTTTGAGAATAACTATTTCACAGAGACAATAAGTATCTGAAAATGGACGCTTTATCAGGCTATAGGTCGGTAAGTTACAAAATAAGCTTTAAGTCTTGAGATGGTTGAAGGCTGTGTTTATGTTTTTAAATATCCCAAAGTCAATAATTTCTATAAGGACAACTCAGTGTTCTAGTTACTCATTTTTAAATGTACATTTACTTTGTTGTAAGGAATTAATAGCTATGATTTACCTGGTTTGTTAATGGGTTTGTTTATATGGCCTCATACTAATGGTCTTACAAGATGCAGAAAGGCTTGCTCGCTTCTTTGTAATAGATAAACTGATTTTTTTTATTGTCTTGTCTTTGCTTAAATTAAGTAAGGTGTTCTTTAAAAGACGTGCTTTTTTAAAAATGTGTTTTTACAGGAAAGCCTCATAAGACTCAGAAACAAAGATTTTCTTATCCCAGTATGGTAAGTATTTTTTCTAGGTTTATCATGTTTACATCTGTATATGACAGTTTCAGACAAAAAATATGAGTAATAGCATCATTTTATAAACTACTGATCAGTGCAGTATGACAGTATGACATACAGTACAGTATGTACAGTATGACACTATTTTTAATGATCTAAAAGTTATGCTTTTGCTGAAAATTAATCATATATTAGCATTTCTTTTAAGTAAACAAATTACAATCAGAGTCAGTTTATTCTTTTAAAAAGATTAAGTAGAAAAGAATGCAAACTGGACTGCACAGGAAGAATGTTATTAGAATATTTACGTTTAACATAACAAGATTTCTTAAAATATTAATTTATTTTTGAAAACATTTCCAATACAATTAACTTAAGAAGTTGTAATGATTTTTCTCATTCTTTATTGTATGCTGTTTGGTTTGATTGTTTCTGCAAACTAACTCTTAGCCAAGAAGAGTTTACTTGGGCATCTATTTAGAGTATTGTTGTATGATTCTGGTTACATAAGATACAATTATGTGATATGCCTTTAATATGCTGTAAAAGTAACTAAATTGTCTTGCTGAATTACTGTCTTTCTCCCAAATTATAATTCACATTGGTTTATAAGAAACTACATGCTTAATATATCTTTCTGGTAGAATGAAGCTTGTCTCACAGAATATTGGTGTTTTCAGATGAACTATACTTCTCGGTTCAGATCTGCTGCACAGACTCAGCTTGCTTTGCTTCTCTTAGCTTATTTTGCAGCATGGTAGGCTGAGAAGCTACTGTTTGTCGCAGTGCCATGGGGTGCAACTGCATCCACTTGGAAGCTTTGTTACTATTTGCCAAAGTTCTGTTTCAAGGTGCTGACTACAAAACCTGCTTATCATCTTTGCAACTGTTATTTGTCAGAGTTCTAATGTTTTAAAGTGCTGACTACAGAATAGGTAGGATTAGACTTGAAAATGAAACCCAGGTCCACTTGGCCTAGGAGCCACTCTTTCTAAATAATATTGCTCAATTTTAGCAAGAAATGTTTTATGACATTGACTCAAATTGTCTGTCACCATCCTTCCAATATGATACATTTTGTAACTGACCCTCACCAGTGACAGCTTACCTTGGCATTGAGACGGGCTATAGACAACTAATTAATAGTGTCTTCAGAAAAAATGTAGAAAAAAATGGAAACAAGGAAGGAAATCTGTGAGCATCAAAGTGTCTATCAAAATTAAGTAGAGCCACAGAGGTTATGCAAGAAAGCTCTTCTGTATGACTGCCTGAAGCCATGAAAAAGCTTCCTAGCTGGTATCTCTTGACGTTGGCTCTGGTATGGAATTGCATAGTCTTGAGTGTACTTTCCAGGCCCAAGTATTCACTTCCTTTTGTGTAGGTTCTACCTACCTTTGATGAAGTCTATGTACCAGTCCATTGGACAGCCAGATAATGTGGCATCTCCATGCTTCATGACTCAGGACAGAGCTAAGGGGATATTATAACCAACATAATAAACAGGAACTTTAAGTGTTAGTCTTTTTCCTTTAGAGAAAAGTGGCTTCTCCATATTCCTCAGGCTCAAGGCAAAAATCTGCCACCTCTACCTCTCCTCAGCCCAAATGACTGAACAGGAAATGCAGATGCTATACCAGGGGGTCAAAGTCTAGTTTCATTTCATAAAATAAGCCTAGACATGTCTAAAATCTCTTCGCATCTCCTGCTAAAAAAGACCCCAACACACCTGAAGACACTGAAATGGTGACTTGCCCCCATCTCCGTGGCCCTACCTTTAAATAAATTCTTCTAAACACAAAATCACATTTTAAGAAAGTAAATGGCTTCCTTTGATTTGGTCAGCAGCAAGTAGACAAACATGAGTGTACGGACCTGAGAGGCCAGTGACACTCTGGTTCCATGCTAAGAGCTGCTGTGGTCACACCAGCCAGCATGCAAGAACAAATGGGCTGCAGGAATTCCAAAGAAGAACCAAGACGTAATGCCAGAGATTAAAAACACTCCAACAGAAGGCAGAGTGCCATTCCTTGTCAGGTTTATTAGGAGACTGGAGCAACTGAGTAAAAAATCTCCAGGCTTGAAGAAATCACAATAGAAACCTCCAGAGCTGAAAAGCAAACAAGAAGGGAAAAAAGGATGTGGGAGAAAAGGCCAGAGTAGAATATGCAGGAGCTGTGGGGTGACAACAGAAGGCATAACGTGCAGAAGGAGAACATCGTTATGGGAAGAGGAAGGCAAGAAATGCTGAAGAAATAATGTTTAAAAATTCCTCCAAACTCAGACACCAAGACAACTCAGAGAAAACCAAGCAGGATTTATATATATATATATATATATATATATATATATATATATATATATATATATATAT
>PVKB01006061.1:46126-57301 GCA_004027205.1 Ctenodactylus gundi | reverse complement strand
GTTATGAATTGTCTATGCAACCATGTGCTGTTGGGAGACTGGGACCTATCTGGAGGTGTGGATTACAGGTATGTAAATTGGATTACAGGCATGTAATGGGGGCTCACCACACGTCCCATACCTGGATCCAGGACGGGCTGATCACTGGGATGAGACCTGGAAGGATATATAACCTTCCTGCCTTCCTTGGAGGACTAGTCTCAACTTGCCTTGACTTGGCTTCCTGTTTGTGATGTTGTGAGGAGCTGCCTCCACCTCTGTCTCTGCCATGTACCTCCCATGAATGGACTGTGACCTTCTGAAACTATGAGCTAAAATAATCATTTCCTCCCCTTAATTTGTGGATGTCAGGTATTGAGTCATAGTAACAAAAAAGTAATTAAGGCAACCTTATACACGGAAGAGCAAAAATAATAATTATATTCAACATGTCCTAGAATATCACAGATATGAATCATGGTTCTACACATACACTCACACACACAGACTTATGTACACACAAACACAGAGAAGGTGTGTGTGCATGTGTGTATATGTGTGTGTGTGTGCACTTTCAGAGAAAGACAGATTGAAGTCTATTATGAAGACTTGAGTCACACAATTTCAGAGACTGTAAGTTCTCAATCTGCTATCTCTGAGCTGGAATCCCGGGGCACTAACTCTAGGTGTGATTCTGAGGCAGACAACATGTCCGAGAGCAGGTGAACACTGATGACTTGGCTCACCAGTCAGCGGCTGGGAGAAAAAGAGGTCTGAGCCCTCCTTCTGCCTTTTCACTCTGCCAGAAGCCCAAGAGGCCACATGATGCCCCACTTCCACTGGGAAGACAACCTACATACTGACTCCACGAACTCAAATCCTAAGGAAAAGGTAGGAACAAGGACAAGGACAGCCAGGAGAACAGTAACAAATATGGTGGGTATGAATCTAACTATATCAGTAATTGCTGGGCGCTTCAATGATACAAACACACCAATTAAAGGATTGTCAGGGAGGATCAGAAATACAAGAACAAACTATATGTCATTGTCATAAAACACAATTGAATATTAAGACACATAAATCAAAAGCATATGAATTGAAAATATATGCCATGGAAACATTAAACATCAAAACAAGGCAGACCAAGCAGACTTAATTACAGACCAAGCAGACTTCAGAGCAAGGAAAGTTATCAGGGATAAAAACAGAATTACATAATGATGAAAGGGTCAGCTTTCCAAGGTGACTTAACAATCCTTAGTAGATATGTGCCTAACGAGGGTGTCAGAATAATGAAAGCCCAAGCTGGTAGAACAGCAAGGAAAAATAGACAAATCCATCATTATACTTGGAGGCTTCATCCCTCAGTGATAAGAAAAGGATGGACTGAACGGGCAGACAGGAAGATGTCACTGAAATAGGTGAAGTGCACAACAACATCACCCCTGCATAATGAATAGCAACATCCGTACACACATTCTTCCTAAGTTCACACAGAATATTCACTGAGATAGATCACATTTTGGGTCATATAATATACCTTAATAAGTTTAGAAGAAGGGAAATTATGTACTAGTTCTCAGAGACCAGTTAACAGGAAAACTGGTAGCTGATACCAAATACATAGAGATTCAAGGACATGCCTCTAATAATACCAAGGTCAAAGAATAAAGTATGAGATGACTTAAAATATTTCAAACTAAATAAAACGGAAATGCAACACCTGCGGATACAGTGGAAGCAGCATTCAGGGATAGTCACAGCACGGAATGTGCCCGTTAGTACAGCAGAGGTCTAAAAGCAATTCCAAGAGCAAATTAAATCCATAAAACTCAGAAAAGGGGAACTAATAAAAACTGGAGCAGAAATCTATGGAATTTAAAACAGGAAATAATCAGAGAAAAAATCAACAAAATCAAAGCTGTTTTTCTTTTTTTGAGAAAGGGTAAGTAAATAATCACATTATATTTGTGGCTGGAATTGCAAATAAGGAGAAAATTGCTTTTATATTTGTTCTTGAGACAGGGTCGTGTCGTCTGCTGCCCACGCTGATCTCCAACTCCTGGGCTCACGGAGCCCTCTTGCTTGAGCCTACGTGGTTGCTACATCTATAGGTGTGTCCCACCACACTGAACTAAGGAAAACGTTTGTCTCAAGTTTAAAAAAAAAAACAATTTTTAAAGGGCTTATAATGAAGCTCAGTGTGATGACCCAAAGAGAGAGAGAGAGATGAAAGAAAGAGAATCTGTTTCACAATTCCCTTTTTTTTCAACCCATAATACAATAAGAAATAAGCCAAAATGGTACAAACTTGCCCAACTCTGGATCAGAGGCTAAAATTCATAAACTCGTGGAGGAAACACACCAGAGGCTGAGTTCTCTTCTAAGGTGGACCGTGAGCTTTTCCTCATCTATCCTCATCTATGTGGTCTGCAGACCTGGGAGTAACAACGACAACAATAGGTCACAATTTGAATATACCAGACAGTGTTGATTGTGATTTCAGTATATTGACTCATACAATTCCAGGAGACAAATCATTATAATCCCCTCTTTATAGATGAGAAGAAAAGACTGGAAATAATAACTGTTCATTCCATCAGGTATCCTTAGCTCCTTATCGCCATGCTGAGGTAGAGAACCCAAATGTGCCAGATAAAGACGAAGTACTATTCCAACACCATCTGCTGTTTGCAGTTTTCTTCCCATTTCCCAAAATTTGCTGCTGTCAAGGCAGCCAGCTTGATGAAAATATAACCATGCTAAGACTCTGAGCACTGTGTCTACCTTCTTGGCTCCTCAGGTTCCAGCCTCAGCTGAGCACTGCTGCGTCTTCCTGGAGTTGCTTCTACCTTCACACAAAGGCTTCATTTGGTTCTTGATTCTTTTCCGTGCGTGTGTGTGTGTGTGTGTGTGTGTGTGTGTGTGTGTGTGTGTGTGTGGTACTGGGGAGTTGTACCCAGAGCCTGTCTGCTACTGAGCTACAGCCACAATGGTTTTATATATATTATTTTTATTTTGAGACAGAATCTTGTTAAGTTGTCCAGACTGGTCTTGAATTTGGCATTCTATTGCTGGAGCCTCCGCAGTAGCTACGATTCTAGGTATGAACCACCACACTTGGCTTTGAATTCTTTTTTATTTGCTCTGAAGTTCTTTAATTTGGGCTCCTGTATCTCTCACCTTGATTACTGCCTAGCACCCCTCACTGGTCTTCCCCAGCTCAAGTCTTTTGCTGTGATCCTGGTATTTAATGCCACTTTTCCTTTTGTATAGAGGGACAGTAGATCTTTAAAATAGTCAATACTTTGCTCGTGGTTATACAAAGTGTAGGGCTGGGCTTAACCAAGTCTGTTTCTTTCAGGAGCCATGATCTACGTGATGCCCTTTTACTATAGTCAGAGTCATAATATTTTTAAAAATTGTATTTATCCATCTTTTTCACAAGTTTTTGAGACTCTGGAAGACCAAGGTTAGTTTTTATTTGTGTTTACCACAAAGTGATTAGTAAATGTCTTAGATACAGCAAGATGGTTAGTACTTTTTACTGAAGTAAACTTAGAGAGTGTTGCCTCTCCAATTGCAACTTTTTCTTCTTTGCTATTTCATCTGATTTTTTTTTAAATTGTCTTATCTCTTTTTGTTTTCCTACTACCCAGTGCTAAGCCAAGTAGAAAAGTAAGAAGGTTTAGTTTGGATTATAGACAGCAGGAATAACCTTGTGGAAGGTAGTGTTTCACTACCTGAACTCCTGCAGTCTTAAATGAAAAAATTCTATTAGAATCTTAAATCCTTCAAAGAGTATATAAAATTTGGATAATTTTTGCCTAAATTTTGACCTGCTAACAAATAGTTCTTTGCAAAGAGTTGTTGGTATTTTACATTGTGCCCATAAATTACAAAGAGCTTTATATAAAATTTCTTTTAAAGCATCAACATACTAGTGTAATTTTCTTTATTCTTTTAGGCAATGAAGGTAGAGAATGGAGGGTCACTTTTTTAATAAGAAGCAATTTGAATTCAAAGCTCTTAGAATAAAAATTCAGAAATTCTATTTCCTTTTGAACAGAAGGAAGAAAAAATTCCTCGGCTGACCAAAGTAGCAAAGACACAGTTCACATTAGGAAAGATTACAGCTGAACTAAATCAGCAAAGAAAGTGTGCAGGACTGAGGGTTCCCCCTGCAAGGTGATCCCCAGAACTGGTGGGGTGAAAACACTCCATGGCATCTACAGAGGATGTCTCTCTGATATTCAGAGACAAACTGAAAAGAGGAAGCTTCCCACCCTGTCCAAGAAGGAACCACAAATGTCTCTATGCCAAGGCTCATATTAGCCTGCAATAACCATGGCTACAAGGAGGTTTTTCTTTTTCATTGTTGTTTTTTTTTCCTGAAATATTAAACTCTTATCTGAGCATGTTACTTTAAAAAAATGTGCGCAAGAAAATATTTCCTGTTTTTGGTGCATGGGATATAGAAATACGAGACATGGGAACCCCATAGGAATACCATTTCAGTCCTCTCCACCAGCTGGACAATCATTAGAGAAAGGATAGTCAACATTCTAATACGTTAAAAATTGTGGGGAGCCGAGCCCTAAGATGGCGCCGGGCAATGGGCCAAGGGGCAGGATTAGATGCCGCACCCAAAGGATGGTGCCTGCGTGGCAGCCACACCTCCTAATAAAATGTGATAAACAGCTCCATATGTGGAAATCGCGGACTGGCGACTGATCTCCTCATGTGCAGGCTCCTATCTAAAAGCGCCACGTAGTGAGATATGATAGGCTTGTGGGGCTTATAAAATTGCTTGCATCTTAGCGGGGGGAGGGAGGGGGGGAGAAGAGAGGAAGAAGGAGAGAGAAAAGAAGGTGCTCAAGCACAAGGTTAAGAAGAGGCCTGAATAAAGCTTGGAGAAGAACCGCGGCTGTTGCGTCTTTCTTGCGGGTCGAGGGAGACGTGACAAAAAATATAAGGAACTGCTATGGTTTGGATCTGGAATGTCCCCCAAAAGCCTCGGGTATTTGGATGTAGTGGGATACCTATGGAACCATGTGCTAATGGTAGGTCAGGCCTGGATAGAAAGGGCGGATGCTTGGGGCCTGACTTGAAAGGACTATATCAACTTGTTAAGATTGTCCACAGTAGAGCTCTTAGGTGTGAAATTGATTTGTGGGCCAGGAAGGGAGGGGCACCCACCCTATGTGGGGGGCCCAACCGGCAGCTTGAACTAAGTAAAGGAAGGAAGAAGAAATACTGTACAGCTTCTTCCTAGGAAAGCTCTGGCCTTGGCTGCATCTCCAGAGAGCAACTCTTTCCTCTTCACTTGGCTTTCTGTCTACAGTGCTATGAGCAGCTCTCCAGCCTCTGCCATGTGCTTCTGCCATTGCTGGTTGCCCATGAACGGACTGTGTGAGACCTTCTAAAACTGTGAGCTAAATCAATCTTTCCTCCCTTAAATTGTGGATGTTGAGTATTTTTTCCCAGAAACAAGTAAGTCAAAGACCATCAGAGCTCCCATACTTTTCTATATGAAAAAATGAAGCTAGAGGTATTAGATGGCTTGCATAAAATCTCACAGTCATTTTGTGTCAAAATGTCAAAAATCAAACAGATTAGGTTCTTTATGGCTAGCTTAGTGTATTCCTCAATATATCACACCATTTACACTGAGTACTCATTCTAACAATTTCCAGCCCCTTTGTAGCTAATAGATTTGATCTGTATGGATAATATTGGCCACACCTGTCGTAAACAGTCTCAGGGTGTTTTAATTCAAGAATTACACCTGGCACTTTGTGCACTGCCTATGCATGGGTCCCTGTGTGGAGTGCTCATACAGTTTGCTTCAGCCAGTCCTCACAAGAGCCCTCTGACACAGAGCACTTCCTGTTGCACAGCTGAGGTTTAGGGAGTCTCACTCTGAAAACCAGAGCTGGAAAGTGGTAGAGGTAGGACTCACTGTGATTTGTAGGTCTACAAATCACAAATAATGATTGATTTTGACAAATCAAGAACAACTTTATGCATCTTTTATTTGTCCTCAAACAGTCTCTGGCACACAGTCAGTACACAAGAACCAAACAAACATACAAAATGTTTGTCAAATAAAGAACGAACCAAGAAACTGTGTGGTCCAGGATGCTTTTCTTCTGTTCCATGGAGAACAAGTGAATTCAGAATTCTGAGATGGGAAATAGCTGACTGGAGCAGGAGGGGGAGCACAGTTGAGGGCAGACTTGTAGCCAGCTTGTTGTGCTGGAGCCTCTGCGGTGGATCAGCCCCGAGGACCACAGAAGCTGTAAGCCAAAGTTGAGGTGGCTCGGGGTGAGTGCCCAGAAAGGGTGACACTCAGTAACAAAAAGAAACTGGACTCTGAGACCATGAATGAGTCTGATCAAACAGACAGAGGACATGACCAGGTTCCATGCATGGAAGCACTGATGGCACTGATATTTGTGCCGTGACACCTGGGCCCACAGCAGCATCACCACAGTTTGAGGTAGGGGTGTTGGGGCAGCCCTGGGGTCACTGGGTAGCATCAGTGACAGGAAACAGAAAGGGCAAGTAACTAACAGGACTTTGCGAAAAGGTCCAGGATATAATCAGAGGAACTTACAGAATTATTGAGGAGAATCAAAGAAGTAGAGATAAAGATAATCATGGATGAGAGAAACGCCCTACATCAATATGACCTAGATGCTAAATCTTTTCTCGGTACATTTTAATTTTCATCAATGCATCATTAATTTGTTATAATGAGAATTATCTATTATCTAAATATTTAATTTGCCAGAATATGATTCACATAAGTATACACACTAGAGATTTTTCTGTCATTCTGCAGGCTATAGAGTTTTCCTATCCAGTTTCTTATTTAACCCTTGAAACAGCCTTGTGAAGGTTGCAGGACAGCAGCCCAGTCCTCATACTGCAGATGAGGATCCCAGAGGTAGGGTGGGCAGAGGCTATTGACAATGAGCCCAAACTGAAGTCTTATCAACCTCAACGTTCCTTTAGCAACAACTGTCAAAGAATATGGAACTTAGTGTGTTTTGTCCTTCCATGTCCAGCTACCTAAATTTGTTAATGTCAGAAACTCTAAGAAATCTATACAGATAGTGTCGTGGCTACTTGGCACCAACAGAAGCTTAACTCAACTTAGAACCTAAGTCACATAGATAGATGCATGGATAGACAGATGATTAGATAGCTAGATAGATAGATAGATAGATAGATAATAGATAAGCATCAATAAATTATAGCACAATTAAGCTGGTAAAACAGAATATTTGACATTGAGAAACTATCTTGGGAAATTGAAGCTCTATCATCTTCCAATGACAATAATAAATAACATTTGTTGAATACTTACATTATGCAGGGGAATCTTCTAAATGCATTAGTTGAACTGATAACGTGAACACCTAGTGTAACTGTATTGTTGATACATTACAGAGGGAAAACTAGTCGTTACATGGTCAGTATCTTGTCCACGGTTGCACAGCTTATACCAGTAGTAGAGTAATATTTAAACTGAGCCCTCACTGAACCACAGTCCTGCCCGTAATAGCTGATGTACCTCTCCTACTACTGCCTGCAAAAGCTCTGTCTTCACTGTCCCCAGAGGGTACTTGGACTTCAGACTCTGATCTAAGGAATATCAATATATTAAGAATACATATTGGAAAGAATAATGACTCAGGATAACAGGGTATTGCTGTTCAATTTCAGAAATCAAATGTCTTACTTTCTCATTGCTGGCAGAGTATAATGTGATATCCACAACTTTAGGAGGAAAAGATTCATTTTAGCTCACAGTCATAGACCATTCACAAGTGGGTAGGTGTCTTAAAATGATGGAAACACATGGTGGGGTTGGAACCAGAGACAGAGATCCTCATGGCTTGGGAAGACAGACCCAAGTCAGGAAGGAAGAGTGGAACCAGCACGCACCTCTCCAGTTGAAGGCCCAAGCATCTGCCCCTTTCAGCCAGGCCCCATCTCCCAACAGTACACAGTATCTATGGGTATGAGCCTTTTGGGGGACACTCCAGATCCAAACCACAGCATTCCATCCCTGGCTCCCAAGACTCATGTTCACCTCTTTATACAAAATGCATTTAATCTTTCTCTAAGAGTTGTCAAAGTTTTAACAGCTCTAGAACTGCTAAAAAGTCCAAGCCCAAAGTCTCCTCTGAGACCTAAGGCAAACTCTCAGCTGAGAGCTCATATGAAAACCAAAGAATTAATCAGTTCCAATGTACCATGGCACTGGGTAAATAGTCCCTTTCCAATAGGGAGGGAATAGAAGGATTCAAGGCAATTGGGCCAAAAACAATTTCTAAACCTGGCAGGACAAGAGTTAAATCCATGTCAAACACCTGAGGTTAACTGTATGGCAGCAAGCTGTGAAGTCCACAAGGTTTGGGTGGCTCCACCTCTACAGCATTGCCATGAGCTGCACACGCCATCTTTTCTCCTTTGGGCTGGCCTTGCCCACAGCCTGCACCCTTCCTCAGGGGACAATCCACGCTTCTGGTTTGTCCCAATTTCCAGGATCTCCATTGCCATTTAGACTTCTCCTTTAAAACTTCACACACTGCCCTCCCAGAGGCACATTGCCTAGCCTCTAAGGTCTTCCTCTGAAATCTGGGAGGAACCTGCTATAACCCCACAACTCTTGTACTCAATGAGCCTGTGAAGCCAGGACTGTGTGGATGTCAGCAGAACTGAGCCTTAAACCTGTACAGTATGGTTCCTGAGCCCATCCTCTCAACATTCTTTCTCTTCCTCCCTGTCCTGAGCTTGCCACTGGGTGATCACACAAACTACAGACAAATCTATAGTCCTAGGCATATCAGATTTAAAGTGTGGAGAAAAAGAAACTTTGCTTAAGTCTCAAATCCAAACCAATTTTACTAATGAAGTTTTCAAGAGAGGATCTCATAGCCGGGACATATAACAGCATTCTAATGCCTAGTCTAACCCACTGTTCCTCTCATAGACCAGAATCCAGCGTGGAAGTAAAATAAGAGAGACAGGGATGAATCTACCTTCTGTCATTCCTCCTCTGAATGCCTCAAACCTGAAAAAAATGCAAACATTCATTAGCAAGTGAGAAAATACGAGTAAGGTAGTTCCATATAATAAAATCCTACTCAACAATAAAAAGAAAACTTCTACCATGTATTAACTACCATTAAAACTATTACTAACATGAATGACTCTCCAAGCTAAATGAAATAAGCCAGATGCAAAGGAGTATGTAGTATGTGATTCTATCCATTTAAAATATGAGAAAAGAGAGATTTCATCTGCAGTGACAGAAACCAGGCCCACAGTCAGAGGGGATAAAGTGGGTGAAATGATTAGCTCAGAAGGTGTGTAACAAGTCTGTGGCGTATGGGAAAGGTAGGGGATTCCTGTGGCATGATAAAAATGTCCCATGTATTGATTTTCATAATGGCTAAGTACTGTACAGGTTTGCCAAAGCTCATTGAAATGCACACTTAAGACAGCTGTGGTTTCAAGTGGTATATTTTTTTCTTTTTTCCCCACTATTTTTATTAATATACAAATGTAATACATAGTATTTACAATGAATTTGGGTGTTTCGTACATCTACGTATCACATCAACTTCACAATCCCTTCCCGTCTTCTACCTCCCAACCGCCCCCTGTCTTCCCCGGCTCCAGCTATCGCTTCCTATGGTTCCAAAGAATGTCTGTGTTCTGGGTTTTCCAAGTCTGAGAAACCAATGGTGTTTAACATATTAATCTTCTGCGCCTAAGTCATTTCACTCAAGTCACCACTCTACCTCAGCTCCCTATTCCTCTAATGGGTTCGCAGTAGTCAAATCTTGATATCTCCTCTCTGAATCCAACCAATCCCTTCATTGGGATATTCACCAATATATTCCCATATGTTCCTAAATCTTTTTTGTTATTGTTAAACCTGGCCTTACCCACCAATTCACACTAGAAAATAATTATAAGCATGTAGTTCAAAAGGATAGTTAATTTGGGAAAGAAGAAAAAAATAATAAATAAATAAAATTCAATTGCCTTAACTGAATACTGGGAGGTACATATTTGTACATTCACAAGGTTATCTTTACATCAATCAATTTCCTTAGGATAAACTTTCATTAGTGACCTAATAAGTGAATTGCTACAATACAAAGTTAAAACTGTATCATATTGCTACATTAAATGATCTTAAATCTATAGCATATAAATATACTTAAAGCAACAGACATGTAGGAAAATCTAGTTATTTCTTAATTTCCTAACTTTCATATCTTATTTACTCATATTTCACTGATTACTAACCTACTCTTTTCTCAGCTCCTGCTCCTCTAGCTGTTGTCACTTTTCCTCTGGGGTCATTGGTGTCGCTGGTCTCCCTTTCACTGTCCAAGTATCCATTAAGTATTTTCTGCAATACTGGCTCAGTGGCCGCAAATTCCTTTAAGCTGTCTCTGTCATGGAAAGTTTTGAGTTCTCCCTTTAAGTTAAAAGATAATTTTGCTGGATATAGCAGTCTTGGCTGGCATCTATGTTTTTTTGGTGCTTGGATGATATTGCTCCACGATTTCCTTGCTTTTAGAGTTTGGATTGAAAAATCTGCCGTTATCCTGATGGGTTTATCTTTGTAGGCCACCTTCTGTTTTTCTCTTATTGCTTTTAGTATTTTCTCTTTGTGTTGGGTTTCTAGAATTTTAATTATGATGTGTCCTGATGAGGGTCTCTTCTGATCAAAGTTGTTTGGCATTCTATATGCCTGCAAAAGTTCCATGTTCATTTCTCTTCTTAGATTTGGGAAATTTTCTTCCATTATTTCATTAAACATGTCCTTTAAGCCTTTTGTTTTGTCCTCAGTCTTCTCCTTGATTTCCATAATTCTGAGGTTATTTCTCCTTGAATCATCTATCAGTCGTTGTAGTGACTTGCTTTCTTTATTTACTTTGTGTTCTTCATGGCCTGTATGCTGCAGCTTAGTCACTTTATTTTCTAGGTCTGACATACTATTCTGAAGTTGTTTAAAGTGGTTGCTTATTATTACCTGTGTGTTTTTCATTTCCTGAATATCTGCATTCAATTTTTCTATATCTCTGTTGTGTTCTTCTCTAATTTCTTCTTTTGTCTTCATTATCTTCTGGTATATTTCTTCTCTGGTCTCCTCTAGTT
>PVKB01006061.1:0-46026 GCA_004027205.1 Ctenodactylus gundi | reverse complement strand
AATTTCCTGCTTTAATTCCTGTTTTAATTCACTGAATTTTTGGGCCCAGAAGTTGCCATCATTTTTGCCATATTCATCTTTATTTACCCTGACTTCATCTCCTGGGGTTTCAGGTCTTTTTGTAGGAGATGTGTGCCTGCACTTCCCCAATTCTTCTTTGGCCTCCTGTAATTCCTTTTCAAGGCTTGCTTTATGCTTAGCTAAGTGTTCTTGTAGTTCTCGTGCTGTCTGATTTATTTCCTGCTTTGCTTCCCGGCTTAACTCCTCCTTTAATTCCTGTTTTAATTTACTATCTGGGCCCATCATTTTTGTCCTTTTCTTTGGGTTCAGCACCCCTGTACCCTCCCCTGGGGAATCAGATCTTTTTGTATAAGATTTGTTACCACGTTTCCCCATGGTACTGCTACCTCTGACTGTCTCTGGTGTGCAGGAAAGAGAATGGCTCCTGCTGACGTCACTGCCTGCGACGGCTGTTGAGCCCCATTTCTGATCTGGGATCCCAGGGCCTTTTCTAGAGGGAGCACATGCTGTGTTTGTAGTACACACACCCTAGGGTTGGTGCTTTTGAGGCTGGGGCTGCCCGCTGCCAATGATTCCCACTAGTCCAGGTCCACTCTTTCCTCGGGCTGAGGTCTGGCCTCCGGACCTTGTTTGTGATCTGTGGGTGCTGGCAGTGTGGGGCTGTGCCGAGTCGGCTGCTTCTGACCTGCCCACAGCCTCCTCTCCCGTTGTTGTGTGCTCCCTCCTCCCCAGCTCTGTTCAGTCAGATGTTCAGGTCCCCGCGAGTGTTCCTCAGTCTGCTGCTGCCTGCTGTTTGCCACTGGCTGCGGCGGCTTACTGGACTGCGACTCTGGTTTTGATGACCTTTCGGAGTTTCTGGCCTCCCACTGGCCTTTCAGTTTCTGGTGATGCGCCTCTCTTTCCTAGCTACACCAAACACGCTTTTTCTAACTATCTTCTTGACTTTTTAAGTGAGTTGATGAGGAGACTTTGTGCAGTGCTGTTACTCAGCTGCCATCTTGACCGGAACCTCAAGGGGTATATTCTAATTTGGATTCTGGACTAGAACACAGACATTGGCAAATTTTTAATATAATCTGTAGATTAATGGGTAGTATTATGCCAGTGTTAACTTCTTCATTAGCATGATTTAAAATTAAATCTAAAAGTAAGTCTAAAAATATTTTAAAATAAAGAGTTTTCAAAAATCCTCAAATGCTTAATATTCACAGTGAGTTCATGCAGGAGCCAAGGAAGATGCGGTGCAGCCCCAGCTTCCCGCAGGCCACAATTGCCCGCCACATCACCCCGCAGTGCAGCAAGCCCTCACTGCAGTAAGTGGCCTTAATGAAGCACAGCACAACTCTAAGGGTGCAGTATTGATACAAGCAAAAAGAAATCTTATCCCACACGAAAGTCATCCAAATGAGGCACATTCTGCCCTCCTGCTCCTAACAGGGTTTATGTGAAGTTGTGAGGTCTGAAGACACACTGAACTTGTCTGTCCTGCGTCCTGAGCTCACACTCTCAGCATTGGCTCTCTTTTTCTTGGCCCCAACTTTGTTCGCACAACTGGGTGAATAAAGCGATGCATCACAGCAGATAGGCCAAAATGTAGGGAACAAGTCATGCTGTGTAAAATCTTGTCATACTTGTAAAATTCAGTTTTCTACAAAAAATAAAATAATAAATTAGAGGAAATGATGGCCAGTGACCCCTAAGAGACAGAAAACAATTGGCCTTGCTTACTAGCCTAGAGGAAGTTTGCAAGCAACAGGGAGAAGGTAGTAGCAAGATGGCCCTGCAGTCTTGTCTGAACATAAGGTGGAGTTCCAGGAGCACAGATGGCTAGAGCTCAACAGGCACAGAAAGGACAGAGGGTGTGGAGAAAGATGTGGAGATCTACAGTTGGAATTCGGATGTTTTTGGCTTGAAGGCAAAGTTGTGTAGCACGTTAAAACCAGCTCATTGATTTTTTTTAAAGTCTTTACTTTGAGAATATTTAGTGTGCATTCGGTTTTATGGCAGAGATAAGAACATAATAACCATGACTTATACAAAAATTAAAATTTCCCCTTCTGTTAGTTATATAAATTCTGAAACCTTCCAATATTTCTTTAGAACAGGGCATCAATATTTAAGTGGCACAAAGGACATTTGACATCACAAATTTGCTAAAGAAAACTAGAAATTCTAGTCTGTTCTATTATTCAATATGTGTGGGTATTGAATGATAATTTTATAATTTTAATCAATTCAGTCAAAGCATGAGATATTTACAATGTAATATCAGATTTTAATGAAAAACACAGCTAATCAAGTTGATCTGCATCTGTGATTTGCCCTGAGAAAAGAGGAAGTCGGACCACTGAGACCAAAACACTAACCCTGGACCTTAGGGGGTCTCGATGTAGGATTGCTTATCTAGTCCCACAGCCAAGGATGAGACACTATGTAACCACCATGGAAGAGCTAAGCTTTAAATGTTAGATCGTTTTCTTTTAGAGATAAGTTGCTGTCTTAGTCAATTTCTCATCACTAGAGCACAACATCTGACACCTACAATTTGATAAACGAAAAGGTTTATTTTAGCTGACAGTTCACCAATCTCAGTCCATTTATAGAGAGAGCAGGCAAGACAGAAGGGCACAGTTCGCACACGTCGGCACAGGAATACAAGAAGTAAAGAAATTAAGCAAGGGAAACAAAAGTTTCTTCCCAGGCCATATTGCTAGTGACCCACCCTCTCAACCAGGCTCCAACCCTTAACAGTACAGAAAATCATAAATGGATTAATCCACTTCATCCAATTAATACCATGACCAATTAATTAGATCATTAAACACCATGATCTAATAACCTTCCAAACATATGGGGATTTGGGGAAACATTCCAGATCCAAACCATAACAATTTGCTCCTGCAAAAACTCATGTCCATTTCACTATGCAAAATATGTTTAGTCCACCTATAAGAGTTCACTAAATTCTTAACAATTCCAGTATTGCTAAAAAATCAAAGTCCAAAGTCTTCCCTGAGACTCAAGACAAACAAATAGCTGCAAGTCTATGTAAAAATTAAGAAAAGCTAAGCACTTCTAGTATAAAATGGCAGAGGGTAAACATTCCTCCTCCAGAAGGGATGAACAGATGATAGAAAGCAATGGAACTAAAGCAAGACTAAAACCCAGCAGGGCAAATACCAAATCCTGCAACTCTGTGCCCAACACCTGGGGTAAGTTGTAACAAGATATTACCTCTAAAGGGCACTGTCATGGCAAATTTGATGACCTTTTTCTTTTTTTTTTTCAGGTGGCTCACTGCTTAAATCGTTCCTCAGCAGAAGATCCAAATTCCTAGCATCTCCAAACCCCAGGTGTCTCCATGGCACTTAGAGCTTCACTTATTGCACTCTCAGGGGCACAATGCCAGGCCTCCCAGGCCTTCCTCTGACCCAACTCTTATATTTTGCATGGTTGTAAAATCTGCATGGTTATGAAACCAGAGGGTGGTATCAGCGTTCACCACTGGCGTAAGCAGTAGTCAGTCCCCTCTGGACCATGGCTACAGCAGCCTCCAACTCCTAGATGGCTGAACTCTGGCAAGCACTTCTTTGTGTAGTCCATAAGAAGCAGGACTTCCTAAAGTACACTTCTCAAATGCCTTCAAGTCATCTTTCCTAATGTCCTGACGCAGAGTACTTGGTTTATTTTAATGAATATTATTTCCCTCACATGCCCTTTTTTTTCCAATTTCACAGTTGCTTTCTTTCTTGCAAAACTGGACACTTTTTGTATCTTTTGTTTCCCCCCAATATTTTTCTGCTAATCAATGTACAGCTGGCAAAAAGCAGGAATCAGTACCCAGAAGGTAGCCTGAATGTTGTGCTACCTTCAAATTTCTTCCACCAGATTAAAGTAATTTATCCTTAGTTTCAATATCAGGCAAAGTCTCAGGACAGGCAAAATGCAGGTATACAAAACACAGGTATACCTTCTCATCTGCCACCTCTTGACCTTGGGTTTTATAATTTACATTTCTATTACCATTCTGGTGTTCTGAGTTCTGACCAGAATCTCTCCTCAAGCTCACTTACAGCATTCAATGCTTCTGTAGCCTGCATCTCCAAACTTTCCAAACTCATTCCAAAAACCAATTCCAAAGACTTCTGAGCTCAGTCACTGCCTCTCGTAGCGGAAAAGTACTGGGAACCCGGGACTGGCTGGCACCAGGCAGGGCAGCTTCGGAGGAGGCTGCTAGGTCTTCCGGCAATCTTTGTCCCTCCACCCCTCGCAGCACTGACCTACTGAAAATCCTGAGCTTGGCACTAGGTCTCCTTGCCATCTTCCCTGCTGTCCCTCACAACAGAGGCGGGCGCAGGCGCTCAGCTTTGCTAGCACCATCAGAGCCTTTTTGGAATAGACTGGTAGGACTCCCCACCACCTTCCCTGCCACCCCTTGCAGCAGAGGCCCACACAAAGACTGGGCTTTGCCAGCACCGGGTAGAGCCACGTTGGACTAGACCCGGGGTTGGGGGGGGGGGGGGGGCGGGTGCTGCCATCTCCACCACACCGCTCAGTAGTGGTGAGTTTGGAGGGTGTGATCTCCCAGATTCTAGCAGAGCCGTCCCAGGGAGAGTCCACAGGGGAAACCCAGGGACAGATAACCAGAGACAACCAAAGACAGCAGAACCATGACGAAATGTGGAAATAAATCTCCTTCAAAAAGCCTTGACATACCAGAAAAGCATACTAGAAATCCTGAAAATGCCAAGTCTAAAAATGAAAATAGCAAAAATGATGGTAACTTCTAGGCTGAGAAATACATTGAATTAAAGCAGGAATTAAAACAAGAATTAAGGCAGGAAATGAAGCAGGAAATAAAAGTATAGAGCAAGAGCTACACCAAGACCTAGCTAAGCTAAAAGCAAGCTTCGAGAAGCAAGTAGAGGAAATCAAGGAAGAAATAAACCAGAAGATAATGAAGGCAATACAAAAGGTGAGAGAAAAACACAGCAGAGACACAAAAAATAAATGCAGATATCCAGGAAGTGAAAAACACACAGGTCACAATAAGCAGTGAAATTGAACAACTCCAAAGTAGATTGTCAGTGCTCGCTTCAGCAGCACATATACAAAATAGATTATCAGACTTAGAAGACAAAATGACAGAGTGGGAACAGAAAGACCATAAAGAGCACAAAGTAAAAAAAAAAGAAGAAAGGGAATCATTACAATGACTGATAGATGAGTCAAAGAGAAACAACCTCAGAATTATGGGAATCCAAGAGAAGACGAAGGACAAAGCAAAATGATTAAAAGTCATACTCAAGGAAATTATGGAAGAAAATTTCCCAAATCTAGGAAAAGAAATGAACATTGAACTGCTACAGGCATATAGAACACCAATCAATATGAATCAGAAGAGGGCCTCATCCCGACACATCATAATTAAAGCACTAGAAACCCAACACAAAGAGAGAATACGGAAAGCGGTAAGAGAAAAGCAGAAGATGACCTACAAAGATAAGCCTATCAGGATAACTGCAGACTTCTCAACCCAGAATCTGAAAGCCAGGAGGTCATGGAGCAATATCATTCAAACACAAAAAGAACACAAATTTCAACCAAGACTACTATATCCAGCAAAACTCATTTAAACTAGAAGGAGGAATTAAAATTCTCTATGATATAGAAAGCTTAAAGATACTCGCAGGCACTAAGCCATCACCACAGAGAATTCTCAAAGGAAACTTGGATAGTGAAAGAGAGGACAACGACACAAGTGACCCCAGAGGAAAAAAAGACAAAAGCTAGAGGAGAATGAGCTGATAAAAGGGTAAAACCAGTAAACAACGTGGAGAAACAACAATGACGGCAGGATATACCAAACATACCTCAATAATTACTCTAAACGTGAATGGCCTCAATTCGCCTATCAAAAGTCATAGACTAGATATCTGGATCAAAAAACAGAAACCCACAATTTGCTGCCTGCAAGAGACACACATCACCCACAAGGAAACTCATAGACTGAAAATAAAAGGCTGGAATTCAATATTTCATGCAACAAGACCCAGAAAACAAGCAGGGGTAGCTATATTAATCTCAGACTCATAAGATTTCAAAAGAAAACAGGTGAAGAGAGACAAAGATAGCCACTACATACGGGTTAAAGGAACACTAGAACAGGAAGAAATCACAATTATCAATATATATGACCCCAACTCTAGAGCACCCAATTATGTAAACCAAAAATTACTAGATTTGTAAGGCCACATAGGCCCAAATACAATTATAGTAGGAGACTTTAATACTCCACTATCACAAATAGATAGATCAACCAGACAAAAAAAATCCACAAATATCTACAACTGCTGAAAGAGAGTAGAGAAAACTTGGACATAACAGACATTTACAGAGTCTTCCACTCAACATCAACTGACTACACGTTCTTCTCAGCAGCACACAGAACATTTTCTAAAATAAACCATGTCTAGGACATAAGTCATGCTTAAACAAGTACAAAGGGACAGAAATAATCCCCTGCATACTCTTAGACCATAGTGAAATAAGATTGGGACTCAACAGCAGCAGAAACAGAAGAAAATACACAAATGCATGGAGACGTAACAACTTACTACTGACCAAACAATGAATTAGGGAAGAAATCAAAAACTTCATAGAGTTAAATGATGATGAAAATACATCATATCAAAATCTGTGGGACACAATGAAAGCAGTCCTTAGAGGAAAATTCATAGCTATAAATGCACACATCAAAAGAACAGTACAGTCACAAATAAATTTGCTAATGATGTACCTTGAGGACCTAGAGAAACAAGAGCAATTTATCCCAAAAGGCAGTAGACGAGAAGAAATAAAGATCAGATCTGAAATAAATTATATTGAAATTAAAAAGACAATAAAAAATTAATGAGTCAAAGAGCTGGTTCTTTGAAAGAATCAACAAAATCGATAAACCTCTTGCTAACCTCATCAAGAAAAGGAAAGAAAAGTCACAGATTAGCACACTTAGAAATGAAAAGGGTGAAAATACAACAGATCCTGCAGAAATTCAGAATATTACAAGAAGTTACTTTGAACATGTATATTCTAACAAATTTGAAACTGGGAAGAAATGGACAACTTCCTAGATACATATAAAATACCAAAATTAAATGAGGAAGATATAAAAACCATGAACAACCCCATTACGCACACAGAAATTGAAGCAGTAATAAAAGCTATACGTACAAATAAAAGTCCAAGCCCAGATGGATTCACAGCAGAATTTTTTCAGTACTTTAGGGAAGAACTAACTCCAATCCTCCTCAAACTATTTCATAAAATAGAAAGTGAAGGAATACTACCAAACTCATTCCTCAAGGCTAGCATCACACTACTCCCAAAACCAGACAAAGACTTAACCAGAAAGGAAAATTATAGACCAATATGCTTAATGAATATAGATGCAAAAATCCTCAGTAAGATTTCTTATTACCAACAGGTAATAAGAAAGATCATACACTATGATCAAGTGGGCTTCATCCCTGAGATGCAAGGCTGGTTCAACATACATAAATCAATCAATATAATACACCATATCAACAAAAGCGAAAACAAAATCACATGATCGTCTCTCTTGATGCAGAAAAAGCCTTTGACAAAATCCAGCAGCCCTTCATGACAAAAACACTGAGAAAAATGGGTATAGAAGAGCCCCACCTAAAACTCATAGAAGCTATATGTACTAAGCCTTCTGCAAATATCATAGTAAATGGAGAAAAATTGAAATCGTTCCCCCTGAAATCAGGAACAAGACAAGGCTGCCCACTCTCACCACTCTTATTCAACATAGTCCTTGAAACACTTGCCATAACAATCAGACAAGAAAATGAAATAAAGGGAATCTGCATCGGAAAGGAGGAGGTCAAATTTTCCTTATTTGCAGATCATATGATTATCTGCATGGAAGATCCCCAAAACTCCACTATGAAACCCCTGGAAATAATAAAAAATTTAGCCAAGTCTCAGGATACAAAATTAACACTAAAAAATCAATCGCTTTTCTCTATACTAACAATGAACTTACAGAGCAAGAACTCAGAAAAACAATTCCATTCTCAATAGCTCAGCAAGGGGTGGAGGAATGGCTCCGCAGTCAAGGGGCTTGCTTAACAAGTGCTATGTCAAGTGTTAAGTACCCAAGTTCAATTCCCCAGTACCACATAAACTGGGCATGGTGGCGCACACCTGTAATCCCAGCACTCCGTAGTCTGGGACAGGAGGATTGCCATAAATTCAAGGCCATCTTGGGCTCCATAGTGAGTTCCAGACCAGCCTGGACTACAGAGCAAGACCCTGTCTCAAAAAAATAAAATAAAATAAAATAAAATCAATAGCTCAGCAAAAAATTAAATGCCTAGGAGTATACCTAACAAAGGAATTGGAGGACTCTTATAACGAAAACTACATTACATTGAAGAAAGAAGTTATAGGAGACATTAGAAAATGGAAACGCACCCCCTGCTCTTGGATAGGCAAAATAAATATAGTCAAAATGACTATACTACCAAAACTGATAAATAGATTCAATGCAATTCCTATCAAAATACCTACAAGTTTCTTCAAAGAACTTGAAACAACAATTCTTCAATTCATATGGAACCAAAAGAGACCAAGAATAGCCAAAGCAATCCTGAGCATCAAGACCAAGGCAGGAGGCATTACAATACCAGACATCAGGCTGTACTATAAAGCAATTGTTGTAAGAACAATTTGGTACTGGCACAAAAACAGACAGATAGACCAGTGGAACAGAATTGAAGATGCAGAGACAAAACCAAATACCCTCAATTTCTTAATCTTCGACAAAGGGGCCACCCCTCCTGGGAATATTTCCAAAAGAGACCAAAACAACACATAACAGAGATATATGTATACCCATGCACAACTAGCAATAGCTAAAATATGGAAGTCACCAAAATACCCATCAATAGACCAATGGATACACAAACTGTGGTATTTATACACAATGGAATACTGTGCATCTATAAAGTCCAACAGCGTGGAGGCTTTTACAGGCAAACGGAAGAAACTTGAGAACATCATGCTTAGTGAAGTGAGTCAGAAGCAGAAGGGGAAACATCGAATGGTCTCTCTGATATGAGAGACCCAGATTACAGCTATCTCACGGAACTTAAAAGGAAAAACAAAGTGAAACATGGGGGTAGGGTGGGGTGGAGGGAAGGTTGGGTAGGGGGAGGAACAAAGGGAAAGTGGGAAAGTACTTGTTACCTTGACAAGATACGTAGGTGCACAAAATGCTCAACTTCACTGTAAACCTTAAATTTTGCACTTATACATATCGATAAAATGGGGGAAAAAATTGAAAAAAGGCTTCCGAACCACCAGATCATGTTTAGTTATAGCAACAACCCCACTTCTTTGGTACCAAATTCCTAGTCACTTTCTCAATCCTGGGACACAATATCTAAACCCCCACAACTTAAAGGAGCGGGGGTTTATTTTAGCTCACAGTTCACAGGTCTCTGTCCATTTGTAGTGGGCAAGCAGTGGTGGAAGGCTATGGGAGAGGATCTGAGCACAGGACAGCTGTTCACTGCAAGAAGACAGGAAGCACAATGTTCAGATAGGAGCTAGGAGCATGAGCATATTCTTCCGGACCACTGTCCCAGTGAGCTACTCTTTCAACCAGGTCCCAACTCGTAAGCCATAAATGGATTAACTGCTTGATCCAGTGCACCTCCACGATCTAAGCCCCTTCCAAATACACTAGGCTTTGGGGGCACATGCAGCATCCAAACCATATGTGGCTTCTCCCTCTACACCTGCTGGTACATAGTGAACAGCTCTTCCTCCTCAGCCTCCACACAAAGACATCATGATTTGAGGCAAATAGGCCCCTCCAAGTCCATGAAGCTAGGTCTGAAGAAATCCTTTTTCCTGTTTGCTGTAATAAATAACTTCCTTTAATCCATTCAGCAGCAGCAAATGAACCTAAGTGTGTGGCCTCTCATGAAACAGTAAAACCTACAATACACAATCAAAAATAAACAAAACAAAAACCATTTTTCCCTCTAACCTGTTTTGTGTTTTTATCAAAACAGGTTTTTCTTTGTTCTTGTTTGTCTTCTTTTTTAATCAGACATTGACTCTGGGTTATTGTATTATTCAAACTTTAAATAATAGCAATGATTGCAGACAAAGACCTTGCCCTTTTTTTTTTTCTCTGCCTTAGTTGGAACTACTGTCACTATAATCCTCATTCTCCAGAGTAGAAAATGCAGGTGTATGCACAGCACAAACTCACACAGCAAGCAAGGGCCAGCTCCGACATCACCAAGTCTCCCCTGTGCCCACAAATGCCACCCTTTTCCCTGATGCTAATGTGCATCTTTGTAGCTCCTGAAGTTTAAGCTACTCACTGACGGGGCTTTCTGGCGATGCCTCTTCTTACACGCTTTAATCAGGACAATTTCCCCTTGGCCACCACTTTGTGATTGCACAAGTTTCTGATCCTCCTGCAACCAGTTTCCAGAGTGATTTCTAACAATCTTCTCATTCTGCACTCAAATATAGCCTCATAACTACTAGGACAGCTTGCTATAATGAACCCCTGACCACCGAGGGAGGAGGACAGACCAGAGCTGGCACCTGGGCAGGCCATTGAACCATCCCAGTCTTAGGTGACTCAACTGCAAGGTGGTTGTGGCCTTGGAGAAATTGTGTCAATGTGTTGCCGCTAGGGAATGTCCAGGGAATAGCTTTCAGGTGTGCGCTGTTTACTTGAGGGCCAGGAAATGGAAGAGAGAAATAAGGAGGAAGATACATGGTCACAGCACCCCCAATTTCCCCCCACCAAAAAAAAAAGTTCTGGCCTTGCCTGGACCTGGAAAGACTTCGGTTTGCTCCAGTGCTCTGAGTGGACTTGCGTCAGTCTCCGTCTTTACCTTGCTTTCTTGGACAGCCACCCACAGCAGGCTCCCACTGGCTGTCCTGCAGTCTCCGGTGTCCTTCTGGCATGAGCCCGAGCAGCTACCAGACCCTCCAGCTCTCCCACATCTGCACTGCCGATTTGAACTCTCTATCTCTTCAAACTTGTAAGCCCTTCAGATAAATTTCCTTTATCTCTATAAATTCTATTAACTCTGCCTCTCTAAGAACCCTAACCAATACAGTGGTCACCCTAACTTTCCCCTCAAAGATTGTCCTAAGAAATCAAGTAAGATATTAATGCAAGCAGTGCAACAGCGTGCTGGGACAGAGAGGCATCTGAGGCTGTCGTTATTGCTATAATAACCACGGCTCCGTGTTTCATGGCCTCTGCCTTCTGGGGCCACACACAAATAGGGAAAGATAAGTCTTCCTCAGCCTGAGAGTGGTGGAATCTGACGCAGGCAGGTTTAGAAATAGGAAAATGTCTCTGATGTCCGTCAATGTCCTCCTTTCTGGAAATAAAAGGGAAATGTAAGAGTATGCTCCTGAAAGATAAAACTTTAAGTTGGTTTTCAACATTCCCCTTGCTAATTTAGCACACTAAGCTCAGATGTTATATGAGGTAGTCCGAGGGAGCCCGGCTGAAATGAAAATTGAAGGCAAGAACCAGCCCACATGTCTTGGCTAGGCCATACCTGTCCCAGAAGGGAAGTCATTATACGAACACACAAACCTGCCCTTTTCACCAACTTGTGGGCCCATCGGAGCCTGTGCTCATTCCATCTCACACATCTATGCCTTGGCTACTGCTGTCAACCAGAAGACTAGATTGCTTATGACCTTCACAGAGACTTGATTAATCTAGTATTTCCACTTTATGTGCAGCCAATTTCATTTTCTCGATGATGTATTTTCACTGCGGTGCCATATTTCCAACCACCACACCACGTGTAAATTAATGTTTAAATGAAGAAAGTCGCTGGGTTTTGTTCAGTACATAGGAAAAAAACGCCTTTCTCATCTCAGCCCTGACATCTGACACAGGGCTTTGCAATTGCCTGTAATGCAGCACTCTGAATTTTTAGAAAGATTCAAGTCACACCCTGTCTTCTAAAAATTCGCATTACTGGCATGGTCATATTTGACAATATTTTGTAGTGATATGATGCCCAAATCAAACTCCTCTGGAAAATTTTCACAATAAGCTCTAGATTCTAGAGGTTTACAAATAAGAGACTGAATTGCCACCCTCCAATTTAAGTTGGCACAATGCAAAAGTGTAGGTCAAAAGCTAGCAAAAAATTCAAAGAAAAAGCCTGACTTCATCTTGCTCGGGGTGTGCCTCTGGGACCCATCACTCACAGGCTGTATATAAAAACTTTAATCAAGAGCAAGTGTTTCTCTAGTGGAAAATAAACACAAACTGGTTTCAGCTCATTCATTTTAATAATAGAACTAGAATTTTCTCATCTGCCTTTTATGGCTGTCAGACAAAGGCTTTCATCAGACTGAAATCAGCCAACATAACATTTTTTACACTTTCATTTTATTAGAATTACAAGAAGGAAAACAGATGAGAGGAACAGTACTGAATAACTTCTGAGGCTATTCAGAATAAGCTGGTGTATGCAGCCGAATACGTTCCAAAGGTTTTATTTAGTGGACTGAAAGGCTGCAGGATATTTACTGTGGAGGTTCACGTTATAAGAACGGAATTCAAACATAGCTTATGCCATTGACTAAAAGGATTGTACTATTAATTTTTAAATATGTCACCGATACAGTGCACAGAGCCACGTATAATATTAAACCTATTTAAGAATACAAAGCTGTAAAATCTGTATCGATATAATGATTTTAATTATGAATCATTGAGTATAATGTATGTGAAATAAAATGTATACATTTTAAATAAACATTCAGATAAAATTTGATAGATACTGGTTTTTTCTTGAGACAAGGTCTTGGTCTATAGTCCAGGCTGGTCCTGAACTCACTGTGTAGCCCAAATTGGCCTTGAACTCACAGGAATCCCCCCGCCTCAGCCTCCAGAGTGCTGGGAGAGATGCGCAGGTTCCCCTGTGTCCTAAGCCATCCCTTTTCAGCCTCCCCTCTCTGAGAAGCCAATGGTCAGCTTTTTGTACTGTTGGTTAGGATTCTAGAAATTCATACAGCATATTTTCTTTTCAGTCTGTCTTCTTTCATTCAACACTGTGTTCTTAGGATTAAACCATGTCCTATGTGTGCCAGTGGTGTGCAGCCTTTTCTGGCTGGTACAGCTCTACTGCACCACAATCTGTTCACATATTCACTTGTGGGTGGGTATTTGGGTCTTTCCCAATTTAGGTATCATGCCTAAATTGTTCATAAACATACATGGACAGATATTTTTATAAACATGTTTTCATTTATCTTGTATTAATACAGAGTGATTTTACGGAGTCTCATGCTCTGTGCATTTAAATTTATTGAAGACTGACAATTATTTTTAAAATAGTGATGGTCTTTTATACCTTACTGGAAATCTGTCAGAGTTCCACTTGTGTTGCATCCTCACCATTGGTGTTGTGTGACTAATTTTGATCATTGTCTGGACAAACTGTTCTCTCAGTGATGTTTCATAATTTGTTTCCTTGACGACCCACTACATCATCTCATACGGCTTATTAGCCATTTGTGATCTACTTTTGTGAAAGCACTGTTTAAACCTTTTGCCTATTTTTCAGTTACATTGTTTGGTTTCTTATTGTTGTACTATAAATGTTTTTATAAATTTTGAATACAAGTCCTGTGTCAGCCAGGAGCTTTCTTTTTTTCTCTCTCTCTCTTTTCTCTCTCAGATAATGACCCGCTTGGGTCTCCTCTTTGCTTCTCAGCCAAGAATCTTTCTTTTTTCTTTTGTTTTATTCAATAAACTGTTGCTTACTTTAAAAATAAATCATACACAATGTTTCCTTATATAGTTACTGCTTTGTCCCAGATTGCAAATCTCTGCATCAAGGTTGCAAAGATGTTATTCTTCTGACAATTTTATAGACATTTCTTTTAAAGTTTCTTTTGATGTTACATGCCTGTGACTCACTGACAATTAACCTCAAAAAATGGTGTGAGGGAGGGTTGAGGGTGATTTTTTTCCCCCCTTTAAGGATATCCAGCTTTCCTGACACAACCGTCCTTCCCTCATGCAATTCCTCGGTATATCCACTGGCAGATCATGCCTGACTCCTCTTGGACTCTCTGTTCTGGCCTACTGCTCTACAGCTGTGTTTTAGGCCAAAACTCCACAATGTATTATTTACAATGGAGTAACTTTTGAAATCACCCAGTATAAAGCCTGGATTATTACAACGAAGTAACTTTTGAAATCACCCAGTATAAAGTCTCAAACTTTCTTTATTTGCCTATTCCAAGTTCTTCATATTCTCCAGACTTACATTTTAAATGTTAAGGAAAATAAATTTTTATAAACAAGCCTGGTGGGATTTGAATTTAGAATAATGTTGACTCTTGAGACTAAAGTGAACCAACATTTTAACCATATTGAATGTTTTGTATAATATTGCTCAATAAATCTTTCTATTTATTTTGACTTAGTTGATTTCTCTTTGTAGTGTCTTTGTAATTTCAGTGTTTAGGCCTAGGACATACTTTGATAAAATTATCCACAAGTATTTTATATTTTGGCTGTGTAAACTCCACTGTGCAGGTGGTTTTTGCTGGTATTTGGAAATTCTCTTCTTCTCTACATCCCAGCTTTGTACTCTATTACCTCCTCCATGAGTCAGGACTCCCCAGAGGAGCAGAGCTAATAGCATGTATGCACAACTGTTAGATTGGCTTACATGTTGGGTTGTGTAGTCAGTCTCACAGTGGCCATCTGCAGGCTAGAAAGTCAAGGAATCCAGAAACTACTCAGTCCAAAAAGCTAGAAGCCTCAAAAGAAGAGAGACCAATGATGCAGCCCACATCCAAGGCTAAAGGCCCCGAAAACCCCTGGAAGAGTCTCTAATAACAAATTCAAACACTAGCGACATTTGGAGTCTGATAACACCAGCAGCAAAATGTAATTCAAGAAAAGTCTAGTGAGTGTGCTCGTGAGTCTTCTACCTTCCACTTTTTATTCCACTCAGGCCCTCACTCTACTAGTGGTGCTACCCACAGTCAGGGCAGATCTTCCTGCCTCAGCTGGCTGCCCTACATGTCAGTCATATCTGGAAACATTCACACAGACACACGCTGATGTGTGCTTCACTAATTTTCCAGATGTCTCCTCAATCCAGTCAAGTCACAACCAAGATTAACCATCACATTTTTCTAAACTCATTTATAAGTTGTATAGTTTTTAATACACAGTCATCTAGAATGTTTACATTCATGATCGTGCTGTCTGTGAATAGATTTAGTTTTATGTCTTTTCCAATTTGTATGCAATTTTTCCTTCTTAGTTACACTTTGTAAAACCTCTATCTCGGTGGTGAATACAAATGGTGAGAGCAATCATTTGTATTAATATCTTTGGCCAACTTTCTTCAGGCTTTCTCTACAAAGTATGATTTTTGCTGTAGAGTTTTTTGTAGATGCTATTTCTTAGGTTAAGGAAATTTCTTTTATTTTCTAATTCGCTGAGTGTTTTTTTCTTAATTTGATGGATGCGACATTTTGTCAAAAATTTTTTGCATCTATTGAGATGATCATGTGTATATTTTCTTTATTTTTAAAATGTTACTATGTTGATACTGTAAATTACATTGATTAGTTGATAAACCAACTATTTATGCATTTTGTATATATGTAATGTATATTAACCAACAAACTTGCATTGTTGAGATGAATATTGCAAGATTATGATGGCAATATATAGATAGATGGATGAAAGATATCTTGAATTTAATTTTCTAACATTTTATTTCTCATGATAACTATAATCTTGAGTTTATCCCACTGGAGCTTGTGTTCACCTTTTCTGATGCATCATCCCTGTCCACAGAATTGCTTTTCAAAACACTGATGGCCTTCAAAACTCACAGTGCACTTATCTAATTTATTTTCATTGCTAACTTTGCTATAAACAATGCAAGGCTGAGGCATTTTCTATCTAAATTTTCCATCCTTTTCTTCCCAGGCCTCATAATGTATTCTGTTTATTAACTTCTGTCATTGTCTCTAACTCTAGTGCAGGTCCTCCCTCTTCCTGAAACTCATTTAGCGCTTGGCCTAACAATTACTTTATCTTTCACTTGTACATAAACCATGTCCTGCCTCCCTGGGTTCTTTGTAAGTCTCCCTTTTCATTCCCACCGTCTGCTATGGCATCTTCTCACAACATGTACCTAGAAAATACTTGTGGGTGGACAAATTATGTAAATATTTCTATAATATCTCTTAAACTTGACCTCTATAAATGACTTGCTTTACACTGTCCTGGTTATATTTGAAAATAAATTACCTCTCCATTATCTTTTTAAAATATGAGAACTTCATAGAGGAACCAGGAAGATACTTTCAGTAGTCATCTCTGGGTCTGATTTGGTTGATCACTCTCCCCCCAGAATACTTAGACTTCCGCACTTGATACTGCTGCCTCAGACACTGACATTCTTTGCACAAATCTTTTATATTAATCATCACTATATTATCAAATCAAAATCAGTTTCTCATAGTCTGTCCAGCATATAAACAAGCCTTCACCATCATAAAATCTGAGTATATTTGGAACAGACCCTTGAAGGCCAACCTGTACCTATAAAGTTAAAAGAAATGGAGGAAAGGTGAGGTTAAAATCTCATGCCCACAACCAACCCTACACTCTACAGCTCTGAGCAATTAACTTTTGTCAGCATTCTTTCAGGAAGCTCCTGGAGCTGTATGATGAATAAAAGGCAACAGAATTTTGACTTTTTGATAGTTGGGTGCGATGGTTTGGATCTACAGTGCCTCTCAAAAGCCTCATGTATTTGGATGTAATGAGATAACTGTGGAACTTTTTGCTGTTAGGAGGTAGGGTCTGGCTAGAAGGGGCGGGTGTTCAGGGCTTGACCTGAAAGGATTGTCTCAACTTGTTGAGGAGGGGGTGTCCCACAGCAAAGCTTTCAGGTTTGTGTTATTAACTTGTGCCAGGAAATAAGGAAGGGGCACCCATTCTGGGTGTGAGGGCCCAACTGGCAGCTTGAACTAAATAAAGTAAGGAAGAAGAAACATTGTTGCAGCTTCTTCCTCGGTGTTTTACTTCGGCAAAAAAATAAGTAACTAAAATATACATCTACCTTCAAAACTGAAAGAGAACAAGCTGACTGTATACGTGCAACTGAAACTCCCTCAAGATGCTCAAGCTAGAAATGTCCTGTGTCCCAGGCAAGAGAATGAGGAGATGGAGAAAGTGGAACTGAATTATGGAATTATCTTCTCTAAATAAATCCCACAGCAGGACAGGTATCAGCCATAGAGCAAGATCCTTGAATTTCTTTCATATGTCAACCAGAGAATCTCTGCTCCTATGAAATTTTTCTTTTATATGTCTTAACAAGATTTGGTTGCCTTCATTGAGATTTATAAGTTGAGTTGCTTCTTTATACATTTGATTGTATTAAAATATGGGTATTTCATTTCTTACAAGCACAGTAAAGGTGAAGCCAACTTAAATTGATTTTGATGTATCTTATTAATAACAAAACCTTACATGAGGGAAAGGGAGTTCATTAAATCACAAAGTATTAAATTTTATCTTTAAAGGCCTTATGTTTGATTGAGTGAATTGTACAAATAATTGTACAAATTGTACAAATTGAATTTGAATTTAACAAAATCTATAGAATTAGAACCAAAATTTTGTTTTCAAAATTAATTCATTTTCAGAAGCTAATTAAAACCTCTTTCTTTTAACACATCTTCGGTGTGTGTTACAAAATAAAAGTCCTAATTTGGTGCCATCTCTGCCAGAAGTACTTTCTATTCCAAATTGGTGGCCAGTATCCCAGTTCTTGAAGTTTTTTGTTGGAGTAATTCTCTTGAATAGTCAGCGGTCTCTTTTCCTGGTCTTCTTATATTGAAATTTGGTTTGCCACATCTTTAGTCCACTAGCATCTTCTGTTACATTTTCAGAAATATCTTTCTAAGGCGTAAATCATTCTCATTATTTCGTTGGTTAACAACCTCGATGTGTCCCCATAGAAATCAGAATAAAATTGAAATACTTTATTGTGTCAGTTCTTCAGGATTTGATACTTCCTCAATTTCTGTCTTTCTACATTTGGAAAGCAAGGATGCCCATGAGGGCAGGAACTCGCTTCCATTTTTTTTTTAATGTCTCTGTCCCCAAACCAGCACTTAATGTTTCTAAATGGATGGATGAATGACTTTCCGTTTTGCAGGCTCCCTTCATTGGTGGTCACTCAACATAAAATGTTCATAGAATGTTTTTGAAGATGACTGCATTTCTGGATTAAATTCTGGGAAGTCTGATAAACTTGTGGTTCTACTAAACATCAATAACATAGCTCTATAGACAATAATTCCTCAAAAGGTTGTTGAAAAATTGAATGTCACTCATGTCTTCTATATGTCATCTCTCTAGGCTTTCTAGAAATGAAATCAATGCTGCACTGACACAGGAGACAAAATTGTAGCATTAAACACATAAGCAAATTTACTGTGCCCAAACACCACCAGCAGATTTTGGAGAAAGGTGCAGGTGCTAGGCAGAGCTTCATGTAGGGGCTAAATTTGGTCTGGCACCTACAAGAAGGATCAGCTTAGCTGGCAGGGAAGTGTGCATTTCCCAGGTTGGAGAGCCCAGCAGCCAGGAACATTAAAGGCAGAGACAAAGCAAAAGTAATGCAATCCCATCGTTCTTCCTTTATGTTGAGACATTAGGGTAGTAGGATTGCATCTTCCTTCTGGCCAACAATTCCACTTTAATTTTATCACCATTCTAAACTCATCAAAAATACACTCAGGCTCCTCCCTGAGCCACAATGCTAATGAGGCAGCACTGTTAGCATTATAGCTTAGTCTGGGATAATCACTTCTAGCCACAGTTTGGCTTCTTCCCTGCGTGTGGGATGCAAAGAAAGGGTTCTGGAAGAACTTTAACAGGCTTTAAAACAGATGCTTCCATATGGAACACTGGCTCCAGGGACTGTCAACCTCTTGGGAACACTCACCCATAAAAATAATGATTTCTATTCAAAATGAATGACTAGAATCAGTTTTCCAGTTCCCAGAATTTTACTGTTGACACTATTGGGAACAATATCTGTAGGTATTTTTAGTAAGCTTTAGTGTCTATGCTGCAGTAGCTCAATCTACAAAACTCTGTCTGTCTCTCCCCTTCATAAAGAGTTGATAGTTGTTTTTATTATTCTTGCTCTTTTATAAATTGTGGCAAAAGAATAGAATGAGAGAAAGGAACCCTAAAGGATGGGCTGTATTTGTGGTGTGAGGGAGGAGCCAAGATGAGGGAGCTTTCCTGTCTGTGGGAAGCCTGAGACTGGGAGCAGTGCTGGATGAAGGTTACCTTACTCCTGTTCTTGAGAGAATTAAATCCTTACCTCACAGAACTCGGGTCGAAAAGGCAGACACAATGTAGATGAGTGGAAATAAGTCAGGAGGTAGAAGGCCAAAAGCTCCAAATTAGGCGATGGGCCTTAGGAATATGCAGGGTATCTCGGCTTCACCATAATGCTACCGCTTCCGCTTACCCTGTCCTGAGGGGCTGCCGCCCACCGTGGCTCGGTGCTGCTCCTTCCTGGGCTCCATGTGGGCCCTCCTCATTTCCTGCACAGCGCTTCATTGCCAAGAGTGGGTTTCACGCTGCCTTTGCCTCCGCTGAGCTGAAAACTCCCCCAGGGAGGGGATCACAGCACATTTATTTTTACTTCCTAAGCCTATAATACTTGAGTCTATGATGACTGCTTGTTTACAAGTTATAAAGTGAGCCTTGGTCAAAGTGTAGGCACCATAAGGGAACAGAGAGATGTATTTATTCAACAACTATATTTTAGGATCCGGCAATATGTCAGGCAGTGTGCCCAGCGCCTCCTAACTGTGAAGAGGCAAGACTTCTCCAGGAAGTCAGGCTTTCCTGGAGGTAAAGGGAGTATAGCTATGTTAACTTTAAGAAAATGAAACATCATAACCACTTGGTCTGGGGAAGGTGAGAACCAACCTCAACTGTGCTGATGGGTTCACCAGACACCCTCTTCTGCTGCTTCTCTTTCCTAACTCCTGTCTATACTCATTATACTTTATTCACTACGTAAATCCATCCCTGTCCCGCACAAAGAGGGACACGGCTGTTACTAATCAATGAAAATAGTCAGGTAAACAATTTCATTGGAAGAAACGTTAGAGATCGTACAAAGCACTGCCTATCACATTTCAGAGACCTCTGGAACTCTGATTCATAAACAAATACTGTTGGCAACTGGAATGAGACCCTCTAACGCCGACCGCAGGTGCCATTTCCCCACAGTCCTTACAGAGGTTTGAGATGGTAAGCTATGAGGGTGTTTTTTGTTTCCCAGTCAGGGCTACAGAATGCCCAGAGCAGCAGGCCTTCAAAAGACTTCGATTTTTTTTCTATTTAAGTGTGAATACTTTGTTATGTTTAATTAATTTTTTTAAAAATAATTTTATTGAAAAGAAAGATAAGAGTCCAAACATAAATCCAGAACACACTCTCCTACCCTAGTTTTTGGGAAAATATATATGAAAAGAGAAACAGTTGACAAAAAAGCAAATCCCCCAAATATTTAGAACCTAATTTACAAATGGATTCTGTATCTTAAATAGGGATAAAGTCAAAACAAAATGTTATTTCAGATTCCTTCTGAATAAAATGAGCTGTTTTATCTCTCTTGTAAACAGAGTAATAAAACAAAGCACTGCCTCTGCCGCCTACGTATTCTTCCAGACTAGTTTTAGAGCTAGGAGGAATGTCAGGAAGAAAGGTCTTGAACAAGCATGGGACTGCAGAGGAGGAATAGAAAAGGGCATGGATTTTTTTTTCCATTTTACATAACAAAGAACCATTGGCTCCTATTCCACCTCTGAAGAGAAAGTACAAGAAGCTGGGCCTGGTGGCACACACTTGTAACTCCACCTCTCTGGGAGGCGGAGGCTGGAGGATCACAAGTACCAGCCATCCGGGGTAACTTTTTTTAACTTAGAAACTTAGCAAGGCCATGACTTAAAATTAAACAATTTAAAAAGAGCCAGAATGTGGCTCCATGTGAAGGCCCTGGATTCAGCCCCCAGACTCTATGCCAATATATGACACACACATGCATGTGTGTGATGGGTGCATGTGTGTGTTAATACAAGTACGGCTGTACTGAGAGCCCTGTCTAAAACAAGTAGGCTTCCTCTCCACATTTCACTTCACCGCTTTTCTCTTCTGTAAAATATCATCACACTATGATTAACCTCAAAGGGCTATGTAGACATTACAAAAGATACTCTGTATAAATTGTTTAGGTATGTGGCACTGAAGGAAAAATCTGGGAAAGGCCATAGAAAGGAAAAAAGAAATATATTTCTACATTGGAGAAAATTAAATAAAAACAGAAAAATATATTTTCATACACAAATACTATATTTTGAAATACTTTTTAAAATAATGTATCGGAAAAGAAAGTTCTGAAATAGGGGAGGGGACATGTCACAGACATTCAAAAGAAAGACGCAGAGCATACGGACAGGTCAGAAACGCCCGCTCACACCCACCGTTTGTCCACCCTCCCCGCTTCTGTGAATGCTCAGCTCAGGCCAGCAGAGCCCCAGGGCCGGTGACACGGCTGTATGTCTTCGTAGCACCTGTCGCTAGATGACAGAGCCTTTCCATCTTCATCTGATTTATAAACTGCTTTAAAATTTAAAATGACTTTACAGCTTGATTTTTTAAAATTTGTGACCTGTCCATTTATTGTGTTGACCTAATAGGCCTGTTGTTGCTAAGGCATGTGACTCAGCATGCACGAACTATGACGTAGAGCACCAAGTGTCGCCCCCCACCATCCGAGGAATCGGAGGTGGGGGCAGCTGGGCACGTGAAGGCGGCGCTCGCGGCAGGAGGCACACTCTCTTGAACCAAATTGAAATGCATCATTTGCTAAGACAGACAAGGACCCGGAATGGGAGAGCATCAGCTGAGGAGGTCACCCAACGGGACAGGGCCTGCCCTGAGGAGGAGCAGAAAGCGCCCCCCTTGACTTCCGCTTTCCTTGTTGGACTGAGCGACGTTCTCCAGCACGTGCTGGAAGCTGGCTGGCGTCGGACTGAGCTACTCCACACGCGGCACGCGGCGCCTTGCCGGGGGCTGCGGAAGATGTCGGGCTGTGAGGACACTGCAGGCCCGTTGTGCGCCGCCGCACGCCCCTTCGCTTGCAGGCTGCTCTTTCTCTGAGGGCTGCAGCGGGTAGAGACCAAACCAGCCTGGGCCTCAAGTACCTTGGATGTCGTCTCCCGGAACCCTCACAAGGTTAGTGTCGGAATGCGACGCATAAACGTTGAGTATTTTACGGAGATGAGAGAGAAAGGCATTTACACAGGAACTAATTTTTTTTTTTTTTTTTTTTTTTTTTGAGACAGGGTCTCTCTCTGCAGCCAGGCTGGTCCTGAGCTCACTATGGAGCCCAGACTGGCTTTGGACTCACCGCAATCCTCCTGCCTCAGCCTCCGGAGTGCTGGGATTGCAGGCGTGCGCCGCCACTTCCGGCTTATGGAACTCGGATCCTTAGCACTTGACTTGGCGCTTGCTAGTCAGGCGCTTTAGCCGCTGAGCCGTTCCTCCAACCAGGAACTAATTTTTATGGGTCCATGTGGAGGGGCGGAAATGAAAGACAGGTCCTGCGCTGGTCTAAACTGAGCAGATTTCCATTTTCAGCTTAAAATGAAGCTTTCTTGTAAATCTATTCAAAAATTTTGCATAGCCCTGTGAGTTCTAATGTCCTATGAGCGGGCTGCACATGGACTGCACACTGCACATGGTAATACGCAACATGGCTGCCGTGAGGGAGGTGAGCAGGGCAGGTGGAACACACGTGGGAGCTGAGCAGGCCTCGGGGACCACAGGGGTGGGGGGCCACAAAGCGTGAATTCCTGCAGGTCCTCTTGCAAAGCTGCCCGGGCGCTGGGCTCATGTCCGGTGCTCCTCTGCCGTGAGGTCCTGAACGCTCACGGGTATTTCAGCCTTTGGTGGTAACAAAACGCACAACAAACTGCATGGGAGAACATCCTAAAAATGAGCAGATTGTCCATCTTACACTCAAGACGCGCAATGGGGCCGCGGCCCAACCTTTTTGGCGCTAGGAACAAATGGCGTTGGAAAAAATTTTCAACTGGGGTCGGGGACAGGACAGGGACTGGCACTAGAGTCCACACCCGAAGGGAACACGAACAGAGGACGGAAGTGGGCAGACCCTCGGCGTGGGGCAGGCCTGGCTCAAATGCCACAGGGAAAGAGGACGCCCCCAGGCAGCTCTTCCTACCGGAGCCCGCGGTTCAGGCAACACACACTCACACTCATGCGCTGTTTCCGGAAGTCGATAGGCCTGACAAATCCGGCAGTCCGAGGCTCACACTGAGTTCCCCTTTCCATTGCCTATTCTTATCACTTCATGAAAAGAAAGCGATTTTCCCTCTTCTAGAGTAACAAAGATACAAAAAAAAAAAAAAATACATAAAAGAAAAGCCTCCTCCAGCACCAAACAGATATATGATCCAAAAATCAGTGGCGTAGTTATAAAGAAAAATAGCTGCCAAAACTTAGGGAAAAAATTCGCAGGTCAGGAGGTGTCTAAGTCCTTCTTTTCAGTAAAATTGAATCAGGTTACCCAGTGAAATATTATTATAAATAAATGATGCACAACTGGAAAGTGACATAAGTGATTTATTTTTTTTGTCATGTAACCCAAATTAAGTGCTCCTGTTGTACAGTCACGGAGAGAAGAAATGTCTTCCATTCCCATCTATTGATTTATAGTAAAACAACAACAAGAATTTTCTCTGTGTAGTGTTCCAATGGAAAATTGGAGGGGCACTGATGCTGAGCTCCTTATAGTAATAACTGCTATTCATCACACACTTCCAAGAAAAACCTACCTTCTATGTATAAATATCAACATAAGAGTAACAGCAAACACACACCTCCTGTTCACTAGGACTTCTAGCCACTGTACACTTTTTAACTTACTGTATTCCCTTATAATCCCTAGGAGCTAGACATTATTTTTACTACATTTTACAATTAAGTCAATGGATGCACAGAGAGGTATGGAAAATTGCTCCAGGTGACACAGCTGGGCCAAATTGGATTTGGAGTCAAAGCAGTCTGCCTTGGGAGTCATAATACTGCTCATAACTAACTTCAAATTTGAAAGTAGAATTCTAAATTAAAAATTGCAGAGAAATGTGATAGCCAGTGAAAGTTATTTAATTAAAAAGAATATTAGAGTAAGTAGTATAAGTAGAATGAAAATATAAATTTAAGGAGAAAAGAGAAAAAGTCCAAATTGTAAATGGTAAGAATCTCCTTGTATTTTTTAGAAGAATTTTATAGTGAAACCCGCAACAGACTATGAATATTTCATTGCATTTTTATCACAAACTCGCCCACTCATCCATATTTTTAAAAGCTTTAATGAGTTATAATTTATCCACCATAAAAATATCCCACTTTGAATGCAAAATTTGAAGATTTTCGGCAAATTGGCCATCATTTTTTTGCAACTGTCTTCACGATCTAGTTTTAAAACACTTTCATCACCCGAAAATCTTCATATGCAGTCTGTAAAACAATTTCAGGTCCCACCTCCAGACCCTCATAATGGCTAACTTGCTTGCTTTCTTTCCAGATTTGCCATTTTTAAGAAATTTTATCATATGTAAATTGAATCATCTATCATGTGTCTTTTGTGGCTGTCTGTCTCACTTCAGCTGCCTTAACATGTCTTGGGTTTTCTTTATGTGGTTTCATATATTAGTGATTTATTATTTAAATTTTATTTCTGAATGGTATTCTGTGGTGTAGATAGTCCATATTTCGTACATCCATTTAGTTTGTGAATATTTGGTTTGTCTACACAGTGGGTGTGGATATTTGTGTGGACCTAAGTTTCTACTTCCCTTTGATAGATACTTAGCAATGAAACTGCTGTGTTAAATGAGAAATAATGTTTGATGCTTTAAAAGAAACTGTCTTCCTGACTGCTAGGAACATGCGACCCCACCAAGACCGAATCATGAAACATAGAGAATCTGAGGAGACGAATACTGAATAAAGTAAGTGAGTCAATAGTAGAATGTCTACCATCAAAGTCCAGAAGCAGAGGGTTTTATGGCTGAAATCTACAAAGATTTAAAGAACTAATAACAACCTCTCAAACTCTCCCAAAATCTATAGTGGAGAGACTTTGTTTACAAGTCATTTTACAAGGCCAGCATTATCTTAATATCAAAGACAGACAAGGAAAGAAAATTACAGGACAGTATCCATGGTGAGCAGAGGTGCAAAATCCTCAGAAAAATACCAGCAGACTAAATTCAACAAGATTTGAAAAGACTCCTTCACCACAAGGAACTGGAATTTTTCCCTGGGAAGCAAGGACGATACAATAAATTTGTTAAACCATATTAACAGAATGAAAAACAAAAGCCATGGGATCATTTCTGTAGATGCACAAAAAAAATTGATAAAATTCAACATTTCTTAATAACTAAAAAAAAACCTCTCAATGAATTAAGTATAAAGGGAATGCACCTCAAACCCGGAGCTGACATCATGCTCAGGGCTGAAAGGCTGGAGTTTTCCTTCAAGGTAAGAAAAAAACAAGAATAACCGCCTCTTCCTTTCTATTTCACGTAGATTTTGTTATGTTGTTCAACATTCACTAGAGGCTTTGTTGGCTTCTTCTGTGTCTGTATTCATGAGGGATGTTGAGATGTAGTTCATGACCCTAGGAGGTCATTACCTGATTTGATATTAGAGTTAAATCATTCTTAGAGAGTGTTTCTATTATCTGAAAACTCACACAGGATTACTGCAACCATGCTTTAATTTCGTTAAAATTGACCTGTGAAACTGTTTAAATCTGAATTTTTCTTTGTATGTAGATTTTTAAATTAATTCCTAATATATTTTCTTAATGTAGGCCACTTTGAGTATTTTCGGTCGGTTTCTGTAATTTGTGCTTTGCAGCAATTTGTCCATTCCATCTCTGTTGTCCAGTTTTTGGCATATTGTACATAACAGTTCTCATAATTCTTTTAATTTCTTTTTTTGCAGTGACGTCTCTATTTTCATTCCTGATGTTGAACATTGGTATCTTCTTCTCCCTTCTTGACTAGCTAACTGAAAGCTTTTCTGTATTTGTCATAAAACCTCTTTTCCCTTGTGCCGATTTCCTCTATTTCTCTGCTTTGTCCTTCATTGATTTCTGCTCCAATGCTTATGATTTCTTCCCTATTAGTTATGTTGGTTCTTTGCTCTTCTGTGTCTAGAGTAATGAGATGTTTGCTTGGATTACTGACTTTAGGTCTTCCTCTCAATATCATTGTCAAGCTTATAAATTTTTCTTCACTTCTTTACCTGAATCTTTTTTGTGCTTTATTATATTTTTAAATGCTTTATTATTTTCCTTTCTATTTATTTTTGAGACAAGTTCTTGTTCTACAGTCCAGGCTGGCCTCACACTCATGGCAATCTTTCTGCCTCAGCCTCCTGAGTGATGGGATTACAGGCATGTGCCACCATGCCCAGCTGATTTACCTTTTATTTTTTCTTTGATCTTTGTGTTATATAGCCACATTTCTTATTAATGTGCTACTAAATCACTACTAAAATTTTTCAGCGTTCTTTACTAACTAATAAGTCAGATGTGAGGATGTCACTGAAGTCTCTAATAACAAAGAGAAAACAGGGTGGTGAAAGGGAGAGGAAGGAGGATCTATTGCAGGGTATATAGACTAAGCACTCCTAGAATGAGGACTGTAGAATTTGGGGGGAAATCTGGGTTTCTTTTTATTGTTTATATCTCTTTCCACTTACAGAGTACAGGACAGGCTAATAATTGGATACCTCAGGGTGCATCAAAGACACAACTGAATCTTGAAGATTGCCAGGTGCTCCTGTGCAAGTCTTTTGCAAGTGAAGTGGCCTCACCCCTGGCAGGGAACACAACCTCTGGGCCAGGGGGTCTGTGCCAAACTCAGTCTCAGCCACTTACAAGAGTGTAGCCTCGGGTACTGTACCTAAATGTCTTCACCATTTCCATTTCTGTATCCAGAAAATAAGTTAATGGTAGTAACTACCTATGCTGTGTTAAACTTCTCCTGAGGAAATGTGAATACTAACATCTTTTTACCCCAGATAGGGCAACAATGACAGACCAAAGTGTCAATGACACCTAGGTCCACTTTGGTGAAAAAAATGAGGTCATTGAAGTTACCTAAGGAAGTATGAGTGAGGGATTAATTACCAGAACACGGGTAACTCAAAAGCAGCTACATCACCGAAAAACCCGTCATAGTTGACAACTCTCAGAAGTTGTATCCCCAAAGCTCAGTGCGTGACTTGCAGGCAGCTCAGCCAGAGGGAGTCTTCTCCCCAGCAATTGTTTACTGCTTCTATATACTTTGGAAAGGGCCTCATGACTCTAGTAAGTTTTACTGGTGAGTTCTTTACTTCCTGAGTCTCATGAGCCTCCCTCCTCTTTCTGGGAGAGAATGTTTCAATTAGGAGGAACTTGCTATACAACAGTCTGATATGGAATGAATTCTATCTCCAAAAACATCGTGGGATGAAGTCCTATGCCTCAATGTAATGGCACTTGGAGATGAAGCATTTGGGAACTAATCAAATCTAGATGACGTCATGAAGGTGGGGCCATCACGATGGGACCAATTCCTGATTAGATAGCTTGCTGTCTCTGTCTTTCTGCCTTGCAAAGATATGGCAACATTACAGCCCTCTACAGGCCAGAAAGAAAGGTCTCAGTGGAGTCTGACACTCTCACCTTGGGCTTTGTGGCCTTAGAACTGAGCAAATGAATTCTGTGGGATTTTGGATCAGCAGCCTGGGTTCATAACCTAGTAACATTGTTTCAGGAGTCCACAGAGATAGTGCACATGAGGTGCAAGGCCTCTGGCACACAGTAAACAGCTGGCAGGTGCCAGCCACCATGGTTCAATGTTAACAATGATTTTAATATGAGCGCAACAGCTTCCAAGCCAGTGAAACTGTTTGTCACCAAGCAAAAAAATTCTACTGCTTTGTCAGTATTTATTTGTACATGATTGAAACTTTACAAATACAAGTAATTTGACAAGATTAAGAGTTGGTAGATTTAAAATATTTATGACATGCTGCTTAGGAAAAAATAAAAAAACACCTTGTCATGGTACCCAGGCATACATCCTCACGTGCCAAAATCAAAAGACGAAGACTAAGACTACACCTGTGTGTCTAAGGAAAAGAAAACTTTAAAAATTCCAGATGAATGAAACTCAAGAGGACAATTATCTTATTCCAAAAATAAAAGTTTTATTGTGTCAGAGACTTAACTCTGTACTTAACAGATGGTCTGAGTCACAATGACTTTTTAACTGGATGCTGAACAATGTGTCCAGTAATACAGAATTCATTAAAAGGCAGCAGGAAAAAAGCTGATTTTGAAAAACCCTGTGAGTGGCCAGAACACGTTACTTGAGACTTCCTTTCAAGAAAGCCGTCATCTTGCCAAGTCACCAAAATGAGATGATTGCTTGAGATTCGCACGCCTGGTTCCAGAGCCACTAATGTCTGTCATTCAGAAAAGTAAGAGGCTTGGGCAACAAATAGAATGACTGAAAGTTGTCTCTCATATGAAGCCTCCTGAAACTGATCTATACAAATTCAATATGATTGGAGCCAAAATCAGATAAATCTGGAGCGATACACATTCAGGAATAGCTAAAAACCCATAGAAAAAATAAACTAGACCAGAGTAGCTATTGTAGTAATTCTCAAAAATTACTGTAATCATATAGTATTAGGAAATAGTAAAACAGACTCATATTCATGTGGAAACTTTATTGGTACAAGGCTGGGCTTTCTTTTCTAAACCATATTCTGGTCATCAGTTCATATTACAGCAGGAGAAATATACGTCCAACTTACTCTCCACACACACACAAAGCTGACTGCAAGTTATTTAATGACAGATTGACAAACAAAACAAACACAAAAACTTTTAGAATTAGAATGTAGATGGGCACCTTCACAACTTTGGAATGGAGAGTTCTTAAATAAGCACAGTAAGTGCAAATCAGAGAGGAAGTTTTAAGATCTCTGTCAGTCCACCTACGTGGCCATAGTAAAGTATCATGGGGCACAAACTGGATGGTTTGAACCAAAAAAAAAAAAAAAAGTTATTTTCCTCACAGTTCAGGAATCCAGAAGTCTGAAATTAAGGTGTAGGCAGTGCTGCTTTCTCTGAAGTTTCTCTGCTTGGCTTGTAGGTCTCTTCGTTCTCAAACCAAATTTCCCTCTCTATCTTTGTCCAGATCTCTTTTCATAAGGTTACCAGTCATATGGAATTAGGGCTTTCCCTACAACTGTCATTTTAACTTAATAACCTTTCTAAATATTCTGTCTCCAAATACAGCCATATTCAGTGGTACTGGGGCTTTGGACTTCAACTTATAACTATTAGAAGGATATAATTCTGGCCATAACAATAACCCAATAGCAAATGAACACAAGACTTAAAATGGGCATGGCATATATCCACAAAACTCCAAATAACCAGAAGTGTACTGCGACAATATGATCATCTCATTAACATTCATAGAAAAACAAGTGAAATTGCACAGTGACATATCACTTCCTGCCTGCCATGTCAGGATTTTAAAGCCTAACAACATCAAGTAAAATTTAACAAGAAATGACTGGCTTGCATACTCAGCTGATATGATTTAACATTTATAAAATGACTTTGGAAAAATGTCAGGTCCTGTAGTAATGTCAGTAGTGTCCATGTCCTATGACCTAGTATTATCAATCCTAGGACTGTGAGCTAGAGAAAGTCTTGCTCATTTGCACCAATAAGTTTATATAGCTAAATGTTGATCAAAACAGGGCTGTTTATGGTAGCAAAGCAGAAAAAATGTCTACAGCATAAGTATATCATCATAGACACATATAATCTTACAATGAAATATATTCATTGATCAGAATCTATTATAACTAAAATTAAAAATGTAGAAAGATATCAGAAGCATAAAAGTGAGTGAAAAGGCAATCCCAGAAAGTATACATGGAATGATTTGATTTATTTAAATTCAAAATAAACATTCAAAACCATATTTTAGAAACATAAACATGATAAAACCATCAAGGAAAAAATAAATACAAAATTCAAGATAATGAAACTGACAAGGAAATTAGAAAAGAAAGGTCTAGTGGAGGAGCCTACAAGAGGGAAGTAGACATTGGATTAATTTTAAAACTTGAACATTTATCCAGCATTTCATCTATCTGTTAGATATTCAATACTTTAAATATTTTAATTAAAAATGAAAAATATATAATAGTACATGAACGGATTGAGATAAAAGCACTCTAGTTATCATTTTTAATTGGAAATGAATTCCAAAAATCTGTATAACAGCTATATCACTGTCAAGTTCCAAGTCTTATTGTTGATCATTAAAAAGTAAGATTATCATGTAATAACAACATAATTGAAAGACTCTTAGTGAATAGTCTTGTTTAAAAACACTACATCCAAATAAATGCCAATAAAAATATTTCCCTACAAATCTTAACTATTTGAATGTTCCCTGAAGACAAGATGTTACAGTAATAAAGTTTTGTTAATTTCTAAAAAGGTGTTTATTTGATTTCCTGAACTACAAATTGTTGTGCAATGGAATAGATCATCTTCCACTGATAACAACTCAAAATTATCAGCAGTACACAGAGATAGACTTTGGACGATTTGTAAAGCCAATCATTCAAATTCAGAATGCTTGCATATATTTAAATATGAAAATGATACTTTAAAAAGAATCTGAAATCAACTAACAGCACACTGCCAGAGAGAGAAATTCTATTTTGACTTCTTAGTTTTTGCAGGATCCAGCATTTCCCAGTCCCAACTCTGGATTGCACAATCTGATGAGCTGCCAATTATCAGCCCAAAGGTAAAGTAAAAACCAAACACTGTGCCCTGATTCTTCTCCCAGTGCTCCAGAAAACCATATCCTGTAGTCCCAGAAGCCACCCACCACCACAAGCCTGGCCACATAGCCTCTTACACTCTGGGGCTCCTAGGGAAGCGTGGTTACAGCACAGGAGGTGTGGAGGAGAGACGCAGCCAGCCTTGTGGAATCACCCCACATTTCTGCCCTCACCTCTGCCTGTTCAGGAGATAGTTTTGATATTTTTACTGTAATTTGCAAGTGTCAATATGAAAGGTGCTTTCAGAGTCACAGAGGGTATTTAAGCACAGTATTCACTCTGTTAATAACGAAGATGACACCATCTAAGATCTGGTTCCTGGATTTTTAGTGGCAATCTTCCAACTAGTCTAGATCTTTAGCAAGTGGGAACAACGCACTTTGCCAAGCGGACATATGGCCAGATGAACGCAAGCCCATGTGATTCTCTTGAAGAGTTCTTCTGACTCATCACCCACTTTATCACAATTTTTGAGACTGCACCTCAAAGCTGTAATAATCCTAAAAATCCCATCCTGAGCTATGTATTAGACACATAAAGTCTAAACCGCAAGTGAAACTGTCACTGAGCATCACAGTGACATATAATGAAAACGTCCTTGAACACTGTCCAGGCAAAGTTAGATGCCAAGTCATTCAACAGCCAAATATATATAGGTCCTCTCTACAAGTTCAGAAATTTAGTTGTATTTGGACATTAAGCATATGTGAGATTACCCAATCCAAATGTCTTCATGACTTACAGTTAGCCGTGGGGTACTTAAAAGCTAAAGAATTAAACAAACAGGGTAACTGGACAGCAAGCTCCGTCGCCCCGATCTTCCGGGAGACACCGCTGAGCACCGCTGCCGCGTGAACGCTGCTGTGATGTACAGCTAGGCGAGAGCATCATCGCATGCAATTAAGCTCCACAGTCTGTCAAAGGAGAGCAAAGAAACTGTATCTCGTCATGCCACAGGAGCTCTGCCGCTGAAGGAATCCTCTGCACAATTTAGTGAGCGTGTGCTAGAGCACCACACGATCAAAGCCAAAGGACTAAAAAGAAGAAAGGGCGTGATTGTGGACCCAGCCTGATTACCGGAAACGCACGCCTGTGATTTGCATAGTCAACACAGAGCTGTGGATTACTGTGAAAGGAGCCCCAAGTCAAAGCCGCAAGGCTGGGAGATTTAGGGAGCAGTACGTAGGGAACTTTCTTTGAAGCTTAGTTGTAAGAAGGCTTCTCATTTTCCGTTCACAGAGCCTCACAGTTATCACCAGGGCAAGGCAGTGTGAAAATTAGGACTCATAAGCAGAGCCCTGTCCGACTGGCCTTTTTTTTTTTTTTTTTTTTTTTTTTTTTTTTTTTTTTTTTTTTTTTTTTTTTTTTAAGAAGGAGTGTTAGTGAGAGGCTGGAGGGTTTTTGTGGCCATATTGCAATTTGAAGTTGAAATTGCAAGCTGCAAAATGAATGAGAAAATATGGCCGTAGAGGTATCCTCCTCCGTGTTTAGATCGGGTGCCCTAATCGGCTGGCACAGGGAGAGAGAGCCCAGGGGCAAAGGGAGCACCAGAAGCCGTATCACAGCAGCCGCCCTCTGCAGGGCCCACGGGACAGGCCTGAGCAGGACAGCTTGCAGCGTGGGCAGCGAGGGGCTGTCGGGAAAGGCACGGTGCACTGGCTCACGGGTCCTTAAAACCTGTCTGTCCTTCTGTCACGCATCCTGAAGGAATGGTAGAACCGAGGCTGGATCGCTACCCAGAGTGATCCTCAGGGCTCAGGCCCTATTCTCTAAAGCCCAGGCCTCTTTCCCTGCACAAAGCAGAATGCAGCGGTTGGCAGGAATGCAGACTCTTGGGCTCCTCAGAGCCAGGCACCATTTTGAAGCAGTGTCCAGACGATTGCCGGGCGCAGGAAGGTCTGCAGAGTCCTGCTCCACACCACATCTAACTCTTCAGCGACAAAGCCACTCTGGAAACAGACTTCCTTAGCTCCGATCTCTGCTTCTTCATCTGCTGGATGTGCAACGTCAGGACGGTCCCTGGAGTCCTTCCGCAGAGCGACTGCAATGCTTACCCCATTGGGTCCTGCGGGGGTTAGACAAATGAACATATGAAAAGTGCTCAGCATGATGCCAGGAATAAAGTAAATGTGCACATTTAGCAATCCTTATTTTAATGTTATTATTTATGATGATCTGAAGAAAAAATGGCAGAAAACTAAGTCACCAACTAGAACGTCAACACAGAAGTGCCTCTGCTTAGAAAGTACGGATTGACAGAAACTTCCTGCGGGTCTCATTCTGCCATAGACCCACAGTTTTGATTACCCAGTAGGTTAATTAACAAAAAGAAGCCACATTTTTGCCCCAGCCCACCCACCCCCCACACAAATTAGAAATGTACAACTTTGTCAGTTTTTTGTAATTTTGCTATCAAAATATCTAAAGTGAAGTTATTTTAACTTTTTATTTGTCAAAATTTGGGCTGTTTCAAAATCTAACTCTTCTTCCATTTTTTACATGTTATTTCTTTTCCTCACTGTTGTGGTTAGGCTCTGGAGTGTCCCCCAAAAGTCTCATGTATTTTAATGGAACCATGTGATGTTGGTGGATTGGGGTCTGATCTGGAGGGGTGAATTACAGTTAAGTTAGGATTAGCGGTGTGTAGTGGCCACACCTGGATGCAGGAGGGACTGGTTACTGGGCAGAGACCCGAAAGGATACATAAGCTGCACCTGCCTTCCTGGAGGACGGGGACTCGTCTCAACTAGTCTCAGCTTGTCTTCCTGTTTGTCTGGGGAAGCTGCCTCCACCTCTCTCTGTCATGTACTTGGTTGTTATTATTGCCGGCCACCCCTGAATGGACTGAAACCTTCGAGACTGTGAGCTGAAATAAACCTTTCCTTTCCTAAGTTTGTGGGTGTCAGGTATTAAGTCACAGCAACGAAAAGTAACTAAGACACTCACTGAATCACACAAGGTAGGAAATGCAGATTTATTTTAGCCACATGCCTGAGAGCATCTTTACAGTCTCTGAAAGACCTGAAGAACTATTTGTAATTTTGCAAATGTATCACCTCTGTCTGTTGGATGTATTTTTACATTCCACACCATCAGCCTCATGTATCCTTTCCAAATTTCAACCAGTGTCAATATACTACAGCTAGGCCCATGAGAAACTCACTAGTTATTGCATCAGCTGAGCTTTGGTTTTTTGGGTTTTTTTGTTTGTTTGTTTGTTTTGTTTTGTTTTGTTTTGTTTTTAACCACAAACATTTGGCTGGGTTTGAATGTCAGTAGGATTCATCCCAGGACTGGGGTGAGGCTTGGAGGATTGTGGCAGTAAGGATAGTCTTGGCTCTGAAGTGAGTGCCATCAGGAAGTGAGAGTTATGCCAGAATTGGGCTTCCTAATAAACTGTATCAATAAGGTGGAGGAAGTGGAAAAGGCTACATCTGTCATTGATAAACCAGAAACAGCCGCTCATATTATGAAAGATAGAAGACCATCCAGCCATTTTTGTGGTCTTGGCAATTTTTATGCTTTTGTCTACATTCAGATATGATTACCGAGTGCTGTTATTTTTTACTTGACTCTCTGGAGCACAGATCCGTCAATACTGTCTGATGCTGCCCTATGAAATTGCTTATAGGCAAGGCAATACGAAGGTATCCCTGTGTGTAACAGGCCGTTTACTAGCTATTGAGGCTATGTCTATCATCAGGAAAAATATTTCATCATTCCAAATTCAGGACTACTTCTCATGAATCTAACTTCTTTCCCTCCAGGTTAGGCCTCTATTGTTAAGGGTCACTTTGCAGGCTGTGTGAACCTCTTAGGGAGCACATATTAAGCCACACTACCCAGCTCTTTCCTCCCTCTGCCACCTTATTCCATTGGGCAAGACACCAACTGGATTTGCAGCTGGATTTGTCTTCTGTTTCCCCTGATATATGTGTCCCCTCTGTTGTTCCCTCCTGTCTGAGCTCGTCCTCTATGGCCTCCAACAACATGCTCCCATCACCTCTAGTGGCAGTATAATTTTGAGATAAAAGAGAAAAGCCTGCTTCTCGTGTTTTTCTTGAGTGAACTGGAGGCAGCATGGTTTGGTAGGTAGCTATCACATCCCTCCCCTTTATTGCCAAGGTCAGGAAGGAATCTGGGCCTATTACTAACATTCCCAACTCCCTCAAACCCTAAGAAGCTGTGACAAAAACAGCTATTCCTTCTGAAATCATCTGGTTTTAGACCTGCCATTTTTTCCCAGCCATCAAACAAACAACTTGGTCTTTCAATGTTCCACCGGATCATTGCGATGACAGTTGCAGCTTCCTGGAGGCCAGAACCTACCTGGGAAGACAGTTGCCCTTCGTGAATTTCCACAGAGCTGCAGAACTGTGCTTGGCCCGTCAGTAGGCTCAGATGGGAAGGTTGAGGGATAGATCAGTTTGGGTTGATCACAGGCCTACAGTTGTTATTTAAGTAATACTCCCCCATTCTTTCTTCAGTTGGGTTAGCTTCCTCTGGTACTGACTCCCCACAACCCCCAGCCACAGGACAGGTGATGTTCATAAAACCTTGTTCCAGTGCTCCTGTAAATCTGCTTATGTTTTATTTCTTGATTGATGTGTATTGGATCTGAGCTCTTTTGCCAGGTATGGATGCTCTGGTCCAGTTGCAGACTGGAAGAAACCAGGGGCATCAGCCAGGAGCAAACTTTTCTTTTTGTTTATTTTTTTTCCTCTGTATCTGCTTTCTGTCCTTTATGCTGTTTAGTTATTAGAAAGTTTCACACTGTAGTGGCTTAGTGCCACCCAATCAGAAAGCAATGACATTATGGACTTCATCAATTACTTCAAGTAACCAGGAAGATCCTCAGACATGATAAATTAGGAAGTGCTGAGTTAGTAAGCGGGCTGGAACTGTCATGGTGGCCTGCAAAGTTGTTACTACCAGGAATGGCCTAGAATCTTTCAGGTAAGGCAGCTAATATGTGCATTCATTGTCACCCTGTTAAATACAGGATTCACACATTGTTTCACTTTTAGACAGCATGGTTTTTTGTTGGGTTTTTTTGTTTGTTTTTTACTTTTGTCCTGACACTGCAGTTGAAACAGCCTGCTTATGAGTAGAGACCCTATTTCATAAACAAGATCCTTGAGCCACCAATCCACAGCAACTAGAAAGAGCAACATAAGACACCCAGAGAAGCTCCTATTCTGTTTGTGGTGGATTTTATTGTGTCTCATTTGCAGGATGGATGTGCCCGGAAGTCATCCAGTGTGGGTGTGCAGACATCTTAGTGCAGACCCAGTAAGGGGAAACATTGTGAATGTGCACGTATGGGGCAGGGGTGTGCCCGCGAGGCCAGGCTGATGCCTATATTTAGCCTTGTTAGAGAGGTAACAAAGCTTTAGAAACCATCAAGGGTAAATCTCTCCCATCTGGGAGGATAAAAGCAACATGATCATCTTGTGATAACACAGTAGCTGGCAAAGGCTTTTGTCCTGGCCTGTTGTACCATATTAACTCCCCCATTGTCACTGTTGGTGAAAAACATGTTATCTGTACTGGAGTAAAAGGGTAGAGGCCACAGAAACAAAATGTAGGTTCCCGTCCACATTGAGCTATCTGCTGTTGATGGGATACTTAATACGAGCAGGCCATTTTTCTATTCGTGGAGATATTTATTAACCTCTTTCTTGATCTGTATCCTAACGAAGAAGGCATCGTGTCTGTCCTGGTAGTTTAGCTTCAATTGTCCATTTTCATGCCCAGATATCAGATCCTGACCTTACAGCCTGAGGGGCTGGTAGTAAAAGTCCACTATCCTTAAGTTTCAAATGTTATGAAGAATTACTATCCTTCATTGTAATATGTATAGGTAGTGGCTTTCTTTGAATTATCAAATCTAGGTACGATAGAGTTGTTCGTTTAACACACATGCCACATGAGACAAATGTGCAGCCACTCCTTGAGGGAGGTTCAGCAGCGACTGCAATGTGAAGTTTCTTCTTTAGGACTCCATTATGACTTTTTATCCTTTTGGCCAAATGAGGCTGAGATGGGGTATGTAATACCCACCGTTCTCCATGTTCTTCTGCCCAGACTTTTACCCTATCGCCTGTAAAATGAGGCCCTTGCTCACTAGAGAGCTCCCTCAGGCTTTCGTATCAAGCATTCAAAATGTCCGTGGCTCCTAGCGTAGTCCTGAGAAGCAGCACGGGACGGTTCTGAAGAAACAGCACCCACAGCTGCTGGAGCAAACAGGTATCCTGCAATGGGGGGCCCAGGGTAGCCTATCTGCTAAGCCTGGAGATGCTATCCCCTCATTCTCCCTTTTCTGGAGCCACCTAGGCATTGTGCAAACACACTGTGTACGATATTTACAAGTTACAATGGCATTTTCAATAGAAATTACAAGATCAAATCAGCAGGCACACTGAAACAATTTTTTAGGCCCTACATGGCCGTATGTATGATGTAACCATTTCGCTTTTTCAGAAGAACATAGAGTATACATCTTTGCCAAGGAATCTGTAGCATCATTACCCAGACTCAACAATAGTTTATGTCTACAAACATGATACACAAGGACCCATTTTTGTTTATCTTAAGTTACAAGATCTTTCCACATATGGTGTCCCCATAAAGGACTCTTATCAATTATCTAATTCTGGTGGGTCCATTGAGGTAATCATAAAGTTAATCCTCTGTAAACAACCCAGATGTTCCTGCATATGGTTAAGGGACAAGGCTTGTGGATGACTGTTGTCGAGGGAGTATGTAGTTCAGCCCATTGACTGCCATAACCCACATCATTTCCAAATCCACGTCACCATGTTTTGTCTTCTTTCCCACAGCAGTTCATCATGGAGGATTTCCGTGACTGGAGCCCTCCATATCCTGTACATCTTCTAGTGCCAGAGGTTAACCTTCCAAATATGGACAACTTTTTACTTTCAACTTAGTCTCCTGGGACTGACCATCAACCAGGAGCTCAGTGCATTGTGTACAGTTGTTGAGCTAAGGGACTGTCACTTAGCACCGCCCTTTGTTCCAAGTGTTCGTGGATGAAGATGCCCCTATTTTGCTAGCGTGGACATTTGGATAATTTCTGTCTGGGGGCCTTCATCCATGAATGCACCCATCCAGATATTGGTTGTGTGGTTCTCACAGTGACCAACTGTGGTCCTGTTATAACCTCATTGTCTTGTAAAGCCATATATACTCCTGCCACTTGCTGCTAAGTTGGCAAATACCAGGATTCTGCATCTTTCCCTAGTTGTGACCTATTAGTTTTCGGTGAGAATCACAGTTTTGTCATACGCCCTGTCCATACCCATCACTCCAACTCAAAGGAGCACTCAGGATCTACTATCTGAGAAGACTCAACTTCAGTTATCTCCATTTTGTAGCAGTGAAAGTCTTGTCTTGCATTTTATCCCAGTCACAGCATGAGCTAGCTTTGTACTAAATGTATAGGAGCCTCCAAACTTGTGTTAAATGGGGTGTAAATACTCTCTAATAGCCTAATAAGCCTACAAAAGCTTGTAACAACTTGACTGTGGCAGGTCATGAGTAGGCCTAAACTTTGTATATTATAGCTTCAAGGTTAACCTTGGTCTTACTGGACCAGATAAGTCCAAAAATTTGACAGATAATCCAGGCTTCATTCGCTGCCTAAGCCCTTGACTGGAGGGCTTGATGTAGAATAGTGGGATCACTTTCTAGATCTGTAAGAGAATCAGAAGTAGCCTTATGTCTTTTATATAATGAATCAAAAAAACTGATGCATTATGTGGCCATGTGGCCAGATCTTGGATTACCAGCCTATGACAAATGGTAGGACTATGTACAAAACAGCAGGAAAGGATGACAAATGTCCACTGGTGTCCTTCCCAAGTAAAAACAAACTAATCTTGACCACCAATTGCTAAGTCAATAGAAGAGAATGTGTTACCACATCAACCACATAGGAGTAAGTTCCCACAATTGTAGGTAATCTGCCTGTGATGTCTGCACAGGAGATACTGTAAAGGCAGTGTCATTTTGTTGAGCTGTCTGTAGTCCACAGTCATTCTCCAGGTCTCATCTGTCTTATCCAGAGGGCATTGTGGTGAATTTTAAGGGCTATGATCTGGTCAAACAATTCCAGCCATTTCCAGTTGTAGAATAGTTTGTCTAATTTAATCCTGCCCTTCTGGTAGATGATGTTGTTTGACTCTCACTACCACAGTGTGCTAGGGGTGACCTCTCACCATCAAGTTTACCTCATCCACCCACAATCTGAATTCCTCTTGGGTAGTGGGTATGTTGAGAGCTCGAAATACATCTGTACTTAGGATGTTTTTGTCAATTGCTGAAATGTAACCTGTATAGACCCAAGGAAGGAGGCACCCTATGCCCAAAAATAAAATCACTTGTCATATGCACAGTGAGCACTCTCCATAACCATAAATGTGGGTTAGGGCCTTGAGGTTTATCTGGACTCCCCTATAACAAAGCATATTCAAAACCAATATCCACAAAAACTGACACATGTTGAACACTGCAGAGAACTGATGGATTGCAAGTTTTCCATGTGACCTCTGATCTTCCAGTTCCTCTATTAACCAGATATCTCAGCTGCCCATTCATTCTAAATAATCACCTACATTGGCTGCATCATAACATCTTTCAATCACAGGGCCTGTGCAGAGTTCCTACCTGGCATAGAATGCCGAGCTAGTTGTAGTTGTTAGGGTTCTAAGGTAGGCATAGCTAATAGAATTTGTAGAGATAAAGGGAATTTATTTGGAGGGCTTATAAGTTTGAAGAGAGTGATAGTTCAAATCTGCCATACACACGTGAAAGAGCTGGAGGGTCCAGTAGCCACTCGGGCTCATGCCAGAAGGACACCAGTTCAAGACTGCAGAATAGCGGGTATAATTCTGCCATGAATCATGGTCCAAAAAGCAGGCAATGACTGGAGACTGATGTGAATCTGCTATGGGCGATCTGCCAAGTGAAGGCCTGAGCAAACCGGGAGCAAGCCAAAGTCTCCAAGACTCAAGGCCAGGCCAGAGCTTTTTTAGGAAGAGGCTGTAGCAGTGCTCTACTTCCCTCCTTTACTCCGTTCAACAGCTAGTTGGGTGCCCGTCCCCTACTTCCTGGCCCTCAAGTCAACAACACACACCTGAAAGCTATTCCCCAAACACTTTCAAGTTGCAGGAAGTAGACACAATCCCGCCAATGGTCACGCTAGTCACGTAAATCGGCCTTCCTTTGGCAGCTCTTTCCATTAGGACAGCAGCACCCTGATAGGCTCATAGTCTGTTTTAGCCAGATCGCCCTGCAGAAGTTAGGTCAGCCGTGTATGTTGTCAGGAGACCTCCATAGGTCCCAGGGCAGGACTCTGTTACTGCCATCAGTGCCATCATTACCACCTTTGGGATTCACCTTTATGACGTGAGCATTTTTATGTTTCTAGGCTTTCTCCTTAATGCACACCTCTGCATCTCCCCATTTGGCCATGGCTGCTGTTGCCTCATAGAGGTCCGATCTACATAGGGTGTCAAAATGGCAACTAAAGTACCAGAGGTGCCAGAGGGTGCCAAGGTCGTTACCAGTCTTTCATACAACTACTGAGCCTTTTCTAATCTGGGCCACAATAATTACCCTGAAATATCATTTGCTTCATGCCCATTTCCCTTGTAGTTTGGACTGAATCTATGTATGTGGGCCATTTGAATATCTTTTTTGACATTTTCTTTTTCCCTGGATTGTTCCACATGAAGTTTCCAGGTCCATAAACCAGTTAGTCAGGAAGCATCTCTTTGATCTCCTGCAGCTATATATAGGACACTTTGTATGTGCTGTCTCAAGAAGGGATGCATTGGGACAGATCCAAATTGTATTTTTTCATGAGACAATATTAGACTATCTGCCCTATCATCTCACAAGTGCAATCACTGTGCAACAGTGGTTTTCTCCAGCTTCTGATGTACCTATTTGGCCAGTCTTCTGAGCCCTTCTTGGTTGTACTGAATACAGGTGGCTTGTGCTTTACCTTGGGTGTCCTTCAGCACACCCTCCTCAATGGAAGGGCTGTTTGCTGTCTCTCTGATGTTTTATGATTGGTTCTTGCTTTGAGATGTGCAGAAGTGGCAGCCTAAGTTGAAGCAAGGGATTTCCTTACATTACGGCAATGAATCTCACCTCACTGTAGTATGTGGCTTCAGACTTCAGTGACTGCTTCATCTAGTATGTGGATTTGCTCTTTTTCTCCTTCCAGGAGTTTCAAAATCTCCATGATTGCGACCATCCTGTTAAAACCTCAGCGTGTTGTTTTCTAACCATGATGAAAAATAGTCATGCTATTTTGTCCACTGTGGCTCTGTGTGGGACAGGGATGTTTAATTCTAGTCCTTCCAAAGCTTCGGACAGTAACTGAGGAGTGGAATCTACCTGTTCCAAATCCTCTGAGCCCAAACATCACCGCAAGATTGTTGCCACAGAATACCACATTCCTGTAGAGGGTCACATCCATCTGGGTCAGTGTTGGAGTCCATTAGGGCTAAGGCTAAGGGGTCCTCCCCCAGTCCTCTTCTTGATGTTAAGTGTTGGACTCAGTCTCTTCTGCCAGACCTGGGTGCTCAGGTCCAGTTACAAATTAAAGGAAAGCACGAAGCAGCTGGGAGCAAGCTCATGCTTTAATCTTTTTCTGCCTTGGCACCTACTTGCTTCCCTCATTCTCTGTCGTGATGTTTACTTCAGTTATTAGAAAGTTTCACACAGTAGTGCCTCAGTGCCACCCAATCAGAAAGCAATGACATTAAGGATCACATCAATCGCATTAGATAATGAGGAAGATCTTCCCATGTTAATTAGGAAGTGGTAAGTTAGTAAATGGGCCAGAATAATCATGATGGACTGCAAAGTTATATTATTACCAGGAAGGACCAGGAACATTTCAGATAAGACTACTAATGCATGCAAAGTCTTGGTGACTTCTATTCAGGCTATTTGCCCTTGTTTCACTTTCAGACACGTTCTTTTGTCCTACCAATGTGGGCTGGGAAGATCTGTAAATATACACAGGGTCCTGATCCTTAGTAGTGTAAACAGAACAGTTGCTTTGAAAGAAAGAGCTATAACCATTCAGGGCTATTATCCCTGAAAAGCTCCAGAGACAAGTGACCTCTGAGACAAGAAACCAGTATAGTTGGCCAACAGAACCCAATGAAAGTTGGTATCAAATGGCAGAATCAGAAACCAGCTGACAGCATCCAGAATCAACTGATGTCCACAAGTGACAACAGTATGCTCAGCGATTGCTGATCCATAATTTCCATGTGAATCAAGCAAATGAACCCTGGACTGACAATGTCGGTGGGAGCCCTGGCAAGAGATGGGAAGAAAGAGGAAAGAAAGGTCAAAGTGTTATCCCTGAAGCACGCTCCTTTGAAGCTTGCCTTAAGATGAACGTGTCACTTCCTGCGCCTCTCGGGGAGATAATTCTACAGGATTCTTCCCATCTGGGCCTGGGGACTTCCTTTTTCTTCTTTTCTTCAGACCTAAGGGCAATGGCAGCAACTCCTATCTCAAAAGCCCAGGGTATTAACCATCCTCTGGAGGGCCCTATCCATATATACCTTTGAGAATAACTTCCCTCCAATTATCCTAATGTCACTGTCCTTTTTTTCTTCCTGTTGTGGAAGTGACTCAGACTGTGTTTACATCTGGTTATGTGACACCCTCTGTGCCAGGTATGATTCTAGTCATTGAAAGATCTTGACCTCTTGGCCATGTGTTTTGAACTTATCCCAGTTTCTGCCATCCACTTAAGTGGATGAATATATTTATTCTTCATATTAAATATTTGCTCTTTTGTCTGAATATTTTCCAGGCAACTGGTTATATATGGTAAAGAGTCCTAAAAGGAAAATTAGGGTGGGGACTAAGCCACACAAGGAAATATTCAGGAAGAGTACTATAAACTAAAGTAGGAACTATAATTATTTTCATCCAAATTCACTACTCTTGTGTAATAAATGCAAAAACATAAAAATGTTATATCTGACTAAAAGTTTTAAATGGATACAGAAAGTGGTATTAGAAGCACACTTGGCAGACATGATAATTGCCTAAGCATAATCTAACATAATCCCGAGAGTTATCCCATATACATAGTTCCCAAATGGCTTTCAAAATGCATTTTGTAGAGAACAGCCTTCTTCCTTCATCATACAAACAATACATTCGGTAGAAGTAGAGAATTCTGCCAAACATATTATTAGCAACCTCTACCTCTCAAAACTCTGGATATGAGTTCCTTACAAAACCATCCTTCCACATCTATCTTTGCTTTTGATAACACAATGCCCATATCCGAAACAAGAAGATGCCACAAAGTATTTTCCTTATTGTAGCCTGTAAGACAATTAGATGTGCTGCAAACCACCAACATTCTACATTTGGAACCATCTCTGAGAATCATGGAGGATGACAATGTTGCATCTGTAGCTGAGTGTAAGCTCACAGATGATTTAATCATTTCTCCATGCCAGCAAAGGCTGCACATGATTGTTCTCCAGCTGTTCCATATTAAAATAGATTGCACACATTTACAAGAGCCAGTAAACAGGGTAACAGTGATTCACATACTCCCACATCTCAGTAGTCAACTTTGTACAGAATTGTTTGGGGTATAAATGATGCAGGTAACACACATTGACAAATTCTAATTGATTTGAAAAGTGGCAAAGTCCCTTTGAGATATTTTTAATTCCCTGTCTTATGCAAGATAACATAAAAAATAACACAAAATAATTGCATTCTGCTTTCTAAAGATATTTGAGAGCAAAAGGGAGGGGAAGATTTTTTTTTAACAAGAGGGAAATCAGGTTGAGGCAAGATGGTGACCATGAAAGGTCCTTATGTCAGTGTCTCTACATGATCAAGCTGGAAGACAGAGACTTAGTAAAGGAGCTTCCTCGATATCCCAACCTAGAAAGACAGGATTCATTGGATCAGGTCAGTGACCAAAGGACCAGAGGAAAACCTGTGAGGTTCACCAGTGCATAAACATGGGCTCCTGAACAAGGAGAGAAGAACTGGGAGAGAGCAAGCCAGCCTGTAGCCTCCGAACACGGGAGTGCTGCACCTACTGGTAGACCGCAGAAATGGTCAGTGTCTGGAGGACTGCAGCATGGTCGGTGGCATAAAGAGAGCTAGTGAATTTGGGGGCTCTCTTCCCCAGTCGCATCCTTTGGCGGGAGCAAGCCAGAACACTGAGTCATCCCAGCTGTGGAGCAGAACTGGGGAGAGGCTAAGGGCCAGTCTGGGGAGTTGCGGTGTTGGAGTTATGGAGTAGGAATCATAGCCCATGTCTCCTGGCAAGATCAAAGAGGAGAACTGGGTACCACGGAGACCAGCTGGGAGCAGCACACCTACATGAACAACTGGAGCATGCCTGAACCTCTGGCTTGACTGAAGTCTGAGTCATCCCAGTGGTAGCATGAACAGGGCCAGAGAGACAGATGGTGGGATCTGGGGCTTTGAAAGCAGAGACCTCCAAATAAAAGAGGGGTGTAATTGTTTCATTCTTTTCTGTTTTGCTTTTTCTTCTTTGTTTTTAGTTATTCATCCCCTCCTTTTTGGACTTCTGCGCTTTACTTCAGTGGTTTTCTATGGGTATAATGAAATGCATTTTTTTTCTGCAGTTGACTGAGATTTTTTTGGGTTCCTTTTCTATTCTTCCCTTCCATCTCCTTCTATTTCTGTTATTTGTTAGTTTTTGAATTTCTCTCTTTCTTGTTTAGCTCTTTATGCCCTTTTTGAAAAATATTTCTGTAGATTCTAAAGACATGTCCTCTCCGTTTCATTCAGAAATCTCCTTAATCTGTCTTGTTCTTGCTATAGTGCTTTCATTTATCCATTACCCTCTGACTAGGCCAGGAGTTCAGTCAGGCCTTTCTCTATCTTATGAACACTTCTCTCTTTTCTAGTACACAGCCAAAAATAACTCCTAGATTAGTCTGCTCTCTCCCTACTCCCATCTCCCTTACTAATAGTATTGTTAAGTGTCAATAATGCACAACCACATAGATGAACTAGCAGGGATGCAATAATCTATCAACAAGATAGATTTCTTTCTATATTATCATCAATAATATAGTGGAACCATGAACAAACTCTTCTAATAGCTTGCCAAATAATTTCTATAGAAATCTCCATTAATTGTACAGATCACATTTAGAATGTTAAAACTGAATTGGGGGTATATATCAGTATCTGGTTAGCATTAGTGTATGATTAGTAGGTATCAAGTGCAAACATAGATGCAAATATACATCACATTATTAAAGAGGGTGGACCCTAATAAGGGTAGACAACTTCTGGTTTGGTTTAGCCTAGGTAAGACATATTGAGCTTTATTATATTAATGACTATAACACGATACTCATATTAATAGAACATTTTGACAAGTCAATATTAGCTTTAGTCAGACAGATATATTGAGGGTCTAAACTACATTAATGTTATGAGTAGAACAGCTATAGTATTAAACTAGCTACTAGGTTCTGTCAATATTTTGTTACTCCTAGATAGTAATGTAAATGTGAATCTTTACTCAAAGTGTGGGTGTTGACAATAAATAGTGAACTTCATATCCAACATATGTCAATAAATATTTTGTCTGTAGACTATATACAGTTCCATAATATATATAGTATTTTATATTATACATACAGTTCCATAATATATATAGTATTTTATATTATACATACAGTTCCATAATATATATAGTATTTTATATTATACATACAGTTCCATAATATATATATTTATATTATATATACAGTTCCATAATATATATTACATAGTCT
>PVKB01006060.1:0-75496 GCA_004027205.1 Ctenodactylus gundi | reverse complement strand
TCCTCCCCACCCTCCTAGGTTCTGTCTTGGGAGCTGTACCTGCGGGGAGACTCATGAAGGATTCCAGGCAAGGAGGCAAGATCCCAAGGTCTGCTCAGGGACTCTGGGTGCTCGGTGCCCCTGGGCGAGCTCAGGGCAGTTTTGTAACAGAAACTCTCTTCAGAGCCAGCTTGGCCTCAGCCCCTCCCTTCCCTGCTTTCCCTTGGGCCCCTCACCCTTCCTTTCTCTCCCCTTCCCTGCCTTTTCCGGCCTAGCCCCCTCCATGCTCAGAGGACCCTCATGCCATCCCTAGCCCATTCCTCTTCAGAAATCCCCCCCCCCAACCCTGCTCCTAAACACAGAAAAAAACCTCACAGAGCAGAAAATGTTCTAAAAACAAGGGACCCTGGAAACTGGAGCTCAGGCCTTCTTCTCCTAGATAAGGAAACACAGCCTAGCCAGGATGCAGCAAGCTCAAGGTGTAAGACTGAATCAGGTGGGGTGGAGGGCTGGAGATAAGGGATGGTCTGCCTGGCTTTCTCAGCCTGTGTGTGTGTGTGTGTTGAAGGAGTGAAAGAGGGACAGGTGATAGGGCAGGGCTAGATATGAGCTTTCTTTGCTCATCTCCACTTGGCACACTGTGACCTTCCTCTGTAGGATAGGAGTGGAATGAGGTATGGGAGGGTAAACTGCCGTGGGAGTCTGTGCCATGATCACCAAGGGCTCAGTGCATGGTGACTACCCATTGGAAGCGTGGGATTCCTGTGCGTTCTACCTGCTACACAGCAACAAATCTCCAGCCCTTCTGATACTAGCCAATCAGGCCAGGCCAGAGACCATCCTGGGTATGGAATGAGGCTTGTTGTACTGATCTTGCCTAGAGATCTGCTGTGTGAATATGGGGTGCTGGCCTTGTGTCAGGATGCCATTTTGCCTAATGTTTGTCGCAGGTGACGGCAGCTTTTGGGTATTTGGGAAAGAGCTGGGCCTCGGTTCTCCACCTCTAGTTCCCAGTGCAAGTGCCTCGAGTTGCCCATGAGCTTCCTGGTGCAGGGAATGACTGCTTCTGTGTTTCAGCTGAGGGGAGGCAGAGCACAGAGAGGTTAAGTGGTCCCTGAGAGCCCTGGCTTGATCTAGCCTGGCTTGGCCACATCACTGCTCACCTGGGGCTTAGCTCACACAGAGATGCTCCTTTCAGGCTGCTTGAGATGTGGCAAGAGACAGAAAGGTGTTGTGTACCCCTCACCTTTCTGGTCCCATCCCTGCATCTGCCTCCTCACGTCTACCTCCGCTCTGACTGCCCCTTAGTGCAGACTCCCCTGCCATGGCCATGGCTACCGCAGAATTTTAAACAATAAATGGTGACTACTTCATGTTGTGGTAGCCTAATCCACAGCTTCCTTTCATGCTGCGTGGTGAGAGCCACCAGCTACTGGGAACTGGCTTTTACCCTTACAGGACTGGCTGCTGGGCTCTGGTGAAGCTCTGGTGAAGCTGGTGAACCTGTGTGAAAGTGTGGGCCACCTGTGGCCAGGTTCTGGACAGGGCCATCTCTGTGTAGTTCATTTCCACTCTAGACTCCTCTTCTATCTTTGAAGCCTGCTTTCCACCTACACACACTCCTCCCCTGTTTCCCTGGAATGCCTGCTGCTGTGTCCCGAACTTCCATGTAAGAGAGTAGTGGAAGTGTCTGTCCGGTGCCTTCCTGATGGTAACCTCAGCTATTGCAGACCGGCCATGGGTCTGTCTGCAGCAGCTGGATGAAGTCCCATTCCCAGTCAGGGAGTGGTGAGCTGTGAGTTCTCAGATGAGCCTATATTGAGACCCAAGGGCCTCAAAGGGGAGCTCTGTGTAACAGCATATGAAATTGCATTCAGCCACAGCTTAGGGAGGAAAAAAGGGCCAATTAGCCTTGAAAACCCCTTAGCCCTACAGCACCTTCAGTGTTAGCCTGCCTCCTGCCACCAGCCTTTACAGGCCAAGTTTACATCTAGTGTCTTAACTTTGCCCACTGGATTTCATGCTTTACTCCCATTTTATAGGTGAAGAAACTGATGGTTAGAGTGACACAATGACTTTTTCCTGAGTGACAAGTGTTAGAACTAGTACTAGCACCCAGATCTCCACAGCTGTTGCCTCAGTCCCTATAGCTGACACTTATACACACTTGTTATGTATTGGCCATTATCATCTACAATTTATGGATGCATAAACTGAGGCACAGAGACACACAGCTAGTTAGCATTTGGGCTGAGGCTACCTGGCTCCAGAGTTCATTATCTTTCTTCTATGATGCAACTGTGTTGTGGCGTATAAGAATGAGGGAATACCCATGCTGCAGGCATGGAACCCCCCTTCGCTGCTGACAGCTTTTCTGGCCTGCTTTCTGTACTCTACATAGCCTTGCCTGCCTGATGACTGAACTGGCATCTAGGGTGGAAGCAGAGGCACAATAGGACACACAGACATGAGTAGGGGCTTCTGGAAAAGAGAAGCCAACTTGAAGCCTCTAGTGACTTCCAGAATCACTCAGCCTGCAGCCCAGAAAGAAACCTGCCAAAAGCACCATTTCTTCATTCATTCCAGGCACTATTCCTAAATATCAGTTTCATGCAAGGCTGTCTGAGGCTGGAGTAGGGAATCTGGGCTGATAGTATTGATGAGGCAGAGCCATCTGCTTTTGACAAGACCTCTTTGTCTTTCTGAATCTCATGAGATGAGGGAGAGAGAGATTTTTTTAAAAGACCCAAAGAAATAGCTTTCATTGCTTGGGCTGTTTAAAAATGATTATAAGGTACATGGCAAACAGGATTGTGGTCTTCCTTGGTCATTGTGTTTATTCATTCAATAAATATTTTTATTGAGCAATTATTTTATGCCAGGTACCATGAAGCTCTTATTTTGTTGATATGAGTTTTTAGTTTTGTCCTTTTTAATTTTTTGGTACATTTTGTAGTTTAACCTTTGTAGTTGTTTTTGTTGGCACCCTTCTCTCTCCGCTGTGCTGAATAATGAGCCCTGGGGGCATGGAGCTACACTCTCAGTTCTTTGAATTTATGTTTTTATTTTTGAGACATGGTCTTAGTAAATTGCTCAGGGTTGCCTCAAAGTTGAGATCCTCCTGCTTCTGCCTTCTGAGTAGCTGATATTGCAGGCATGCGCCATCATGCCTGGCTGCCCTTTTTTTTTTCTTTAAACAAATTCTATGTGTCTCAGAACTTATCATATCTTATTCAGTTAGAGGTATCTGCTGAAGGTTGAGTTTTTCATTATTCACATCATAGTAATTTTTTCATGATGTCCTTTTGAATATCTTTCAACATGTATTCGCCTACTAGCAAACGTTACTGAGGAATTACTGTAGGCACTGTGCTTGGTGCCATAGGAGGATGGAATTGGCCTTAACATGGGTTCTTGGCCTTAGAGAAGGGACAGAATCATTGAAGGATCCCAAGTTTAATGTCCTTTCTAGCATTACATACAGTGAGCTACAAGTGGCTTCAACTCCAAGCTTTAGGGATGCTTTCTGTTATTACAGATCATATTCAAGATGGAGGTTGAATACCTTCCCATCCATCATAAGGATTCCTATACCTGAGTAGGATTTTGTTTCTGGGAGTGAGTTCTATGTAGACCTCATCCACACTCAAGAATGACCCTTGAACAAATTACCTGAAGATACTAGCTGTAGCCCTGCTGTTGATAGGAACACAGGGGTACATATAGGTGGTTTGTTACTGCTCCTTTGGTTCTTATACAGGCCAACAGGGAACGAAGATGGCAAAATTTTAGTTTAACCTAGTAGACTGAAGGACAAACAGTACAGACAGCACCTGGAACCAGGTCTGGTTGTGTCATTGCCTTGGATGACCTTGAGAAAGGTGCTGTCCTAAAAATGCATACATTTTTACTCTATTCTGTGTTGGATACTGTAGCTTTCAAGCTGGGAACCTCAGCTTCATTTCTCTCATCTGTTATTTATGAGAAAAAATAACCAGTGTGCAGGTATTGTCCCCACCATAGATTTTATGACTAGCTTTGAGTTTGAGCCTCAAATCTTCCATTATAAATGTGAGAGACAGTGATTAGGCTATATATAAGGTCTTGTATACTCACAGTACTGGCTAATAGAAACTCCCAGTTCAATATTGAAATCAAGGTTGTGAACTTCCACTGGGACCCTATGGGGAAAAGGGAAGAGAGAAATCAAATCCTAGCACTGTTTCTTATGAATTTGGACGGATTTCTGGTGATTCTTGCTGTCACAGCCGCTGGAAGTCCTCTCAGGCTCTGATTAATGCTGTGTCCGTTGGGAGATTGTTTGCTTCGTTGCTTGCCTCTTTCTTTCAGCAGTGCTAGGGCTAGAAGCTTGGGTCTCTATCACCAAGCTACACCCCAACCTCTTTTAATTTTGTATTTTGTAGCAGGGTCTCATTACGTAGTCCAGGCTGGACTCGAACTTGTCACAACCTGCCTCAGTGCCGGGATTACCGGGGCCTCTACACCTTGCTTTCCATGCATGGAGGTGGGAAAGTAGAGCCAGAGGGGACAAAGCTCAGAGGGGTCGGATACCCGGGAGACTGCGGAGTGCTGGAGCCAGAGCAAGGTGCCCTATGACAAGTTTCTGCTCAAATACCGAATTAGTTCTTTCCTGTTCGTCTCTACTGAGATCCGAACCTCTGCACATAAATTATCCTTAACAAGTCGCTGAACGCTCTTTTGCATATGGCATGTGTATATGAAGCCCGCACTTGGTGCCCGACACATTCAGAACCCAGAAACACCAGTCGGTTTGCGCGGCCAAGTCGCTCGTCAAGCGCCAAGCGCCGAGGCCGGCTCTGGGCTCGCCCCGCCTCCTCTCCAGCCGGGAGCCCTAGGAAAAGGCAGCGGCTGGAGGATCTGAGGCGCTAGCCGACCGAGCCCCGCCCACTCTAATTCCGGCGGCTTTCTGGGGAGGCCGGTGGACCGGACTGCGCCGTGATTGGTTGACGGTCCCGTAGGGCGGGGCTTCCCTCCGGCCGACCCGGCGAAGCTCCCTCCCCACCTGCGCTGCAGTTGGGCTGGAGTTGACAACGTCGAAGCAGGAACTGCAGCTGCGCCTCTGGTTGGCACCGTTACCTCTGCCCGACCCCAGGCTGAGTGTGTTGGGGACGGAGAGGGGAGGCTTCTCGCCCCCGCGGCCCGAACTCCAAGGGGTGGACGCGGCCTCCAGGTAGGAGCTGGGTGACGGCGGCGGGTGACCCAGACGAACGCGGCTCCTTGGTTCCCTGTCCCAGCCCAGTCTCCCCAGCGCGCTCCAGGCCCGGCGGTACCCCTGGGTGACGTGCGCTGGAGATGGGCAGGAAGTGGCGGACTCACCTCCACCGCCGGGGTTTGAGTTCAGAGTGGATAGATCGGGACCCTTGAGCGCGCGCGCTGCGCTCTTTCCCCGCGAAGCTCCGCTGTGGGGCGGTGGAAGGAGCGTCAGCCGGCTTCCTTTGGGCCTGGCTGAAGCCAGCGTGCGGTCGCTCTGGGACCTCGGAGGGAGGTTGTGGCAGGGATTTGGGTTCTGTGGCCAGGCCGCGCTGCTTCTCGTTCCTCTGCTTTCCAGGGTCTTTCCTGTCAATCACTGCCTGCCTGGCTGCTGTCCTTTCTGAGAAATGCCTACGAGCTATTGTAGATATTAAGGAAGCTGCGGGGTCTAAGTGAAAAGTTCCATCCTTCTAGGCCACAGTTTCCTCCTGTGAAGTCCCACATGTATGTGGAGGAAAGGCGTCTTAAGTGACAGTTTCGGAGAGTTCCACATTATGTACTGTGGGGTTCTACATCTCTTCTCCCACACTTGTCAGAGCTGGTCACTGAATAATGACTCAGGAACTGGGGTCCAGCCAGCTCATATGACCTAGAGGAAATTACACTAATTCTGTTGCACCTCGGTTGGCTGCTGGATTTCAGTTTCTAAAGGGCCCAGTCTCTTCTGCCCTGTACATCTAGCTACTTGATGCCTGAGGCCAGTCTTGTAACTGGCAGGTGAAGGGTTCTCTTTAAGATGTCTGGGGCAACAGGATGTAGGCAGTTGGAAAGTTTTGTGATAATGCAGCTAAGCCCCCTGGACAACTAGTGCATGTGTGGCAGGGACACTATTGGTAGTGGTTGGGAGTCTCATTCCAGAGACTGGCTTGACTTGGAATCGATGCTCACTCCTTGGGTTCTGGCTTGTTTGGAACTCTGAGCACCCAGTGCCACTAGAGATAAGAGGGTAATGAATCACACCCAACGTTATTTTCAAACCCTGGCTCCTGCTGTGCCACAAACTCCTGCCTGGACTCTATAAGGTTACAGCCCCGCTCCCCTTGTGTGTATTCTTGCTGTCTGAAATTTCCCCTCCTTTTCATTCTCTTGGAATAGAGGACAGATAAATCTTGTCTAGGAATGGAGAGTGGAAAGCCTAAGCGTAGAGAAGAAGATTGTAAGTGGTTTCTTGGTGGCTGCTGGAGTGGGAACAGTGTTATGGAGAGGGTGAGGTTTGTCTGGGAAAGGTGAAAGTGAAGTTCTTTCTCCTTAAAGCTGAAGCCATCTAGCTGTACATTCTGATCTGGCTCTTATTTCAGTGATTTGTTATTACATGTAGGTTCTTTCTGGACTCAGGATGTAGAATTTCTGCTCCCTGGATCTCTGTACAAGGACTAAGAAAATCACACGGGACTGAGACCTGTCTCCCTGTTCTCTTGCCTTCTTCCCACACCTTAAGCAACTCTCAGGAAAGTATGCTGAACATCACTGTGCATCTCACTTCTGCTTGCACGGGGACTAAAGTTGTGCAAAGGGGTTATGTACCCTGTGTTCTAGGGTTGAGGGGTGTTGAGTTTTCAAGAAGGATGGCACCTCTTGAGCTTGATCAGAGTAACAAAGAAAAGTGCCACCAAGAGGCCCACACTTTGACTCTGTTTTCATGAATTTTAAAAAATCCATTCTTGAGAATACAAACTGGAGAGGAAATAGAGCACCTTTGAGACCAGATATAGTGATATCAGGGACCCAAAACCAAGGACACAAAGGGAGGAAGAGATGGTGTCTAAATGAGGTACTATCTCATCTTTTCTGCTAGGAGACTCCTGAAACTCCTTGTTCCAGCCATGAAAAATTTGAATTCAGAGGGTGCGAATGTTCTTTTTTTCTTCGTACTAAGGATTGATCTCAGAATCTTCACAGTGAGCTATATTCCTAGTCCATTTTATTTTTTTTATTTTTAAAAAAGGGTCTTGCCAAGTTATTAGGTTATCTAAAATGGGCTGGAACATATGATTCTCCTGCCTCAGCCTCCCACCTCAGCCACCCAGAGTATTGGGATTACAGGTGTGTACCACCATGCCTGGCTGGATGTAATTTTAATGAAGGCAGGCTGTGCTTTCACCTTCTTGGAGAAGGTAAGCGAAGGGTCTCTGGCTGGGAGAGGGAGTTGATTTGAGTTTGAATAAAGAGAAAATTTTCCTTGGGCTCCCAGTTTGGGTAGGATCACGGTCATGACTCTGGTCCTGCAGGAAATTTGGTAGATTAAATGGGGATAGGAATGTCAAAGATGCCAAGATACTCTGTGTGAGAAATACGGGTTCTTTAAGGTCTTGCAAGTTTTATATTCCCATGTACCACAGAGCCCTAAGGGGAGTGGCTGAATTCTCGACTAGGCACATAGTTCCTGGTGTCAAGTGTTTAAGGCTCTAATTATCTGTGTTCGACATCTTGGATTGTGTTTTGAATACTCACACACATCAAGGGAGAGTCCTAGTAGATATGAATTAGTGGGCTGGGGACTCCGATCTAGGCCCTTGGTCATAAGCCTCAAGTACCATGTTTGTATGTTGTATACTTTCACATAGCCCCCCGTGTTGGAAACTTGCATGCTTAACAATTTCTCCTGTTTCCTTCAACCACCCATAGGAATCTGATAACCAAATGTTAAGTTCCTTCAGCCTTTAAGGTGGCATGGAGCAGAGAATGGGTTTTCTGGGACTGGATACAAGCCAGGCTTTGCTCGTCCTTTAACCTCTAAGACCCTTGTTTCTCACTGCTTCTCTCACCTTACTGGATTAAAAGAGCAGATCCACAGCTAAGTATTTTCTTAGCTGCCAAGTGCTGTACAACTAATTATTCATTAACTTTAGGCATGGTGAGGTATCTTGCGGTGGAAACAGAGTTATAACTCCATCTTCAGAGAATCTGTCATCTAGTGTGGGGTTTTGTCCTAAGTAATACATGGTCCACTAAGATTCTTAACTTCAGTGAGGGATTCTAAAAAAATTATGAATAAATGCTGAACATAATTAAAAAGAAAAACAACTAATGTAATAAGCCCTCAATTGTCACATTTCTACCAACCTTATTCCCTTTCTTGTTATTTTGAAATAAGTACTAAACATCTTATCAATTCATCTAAAATATTTCAGTGTATACTTCTAAAAGATAGAGACTTAAAAATATCATACTATCAAAGTACTCACTTAATATAGTCAAATATCAGTGTTCATATGTTCAACTGTTGGGGGAATTTTGCCCTGGGAGTCTAGACCAGGGATTGATTGCTTTTGACTGAGGAGAAGGTGGCTGACAAAGGCACTGACATTTGAGCCGAACCTTGGAAGAGAGGCTTATGCCATGAAAAGTCTGAGCTAGAGGGATTATGGGGCACTAGTCCCTCATTTTACAGATGCCGAACTGCTAGTGATGTGAGTCACTTCCGGGGTTTTTGATCCCAAGGTTAACCTATAGATTTTTTTTTTTGTGGAAATTCCATGTCCTTGTTTCTTCAGTGATAAACGAGAGAGTTTGAACTCCCATTTACCTTGAGTTCCACGGCTGCCGAGGAGCTTGAGGTCAGCAGGCCTGGGAGAATTCCTGGGAGGCTGCTTCCCCACCCTGCCCTGTCTCTGGCCCCTGAGGCCTGTCCAGAGCAAACAGGATGCTTTCAGGATGAACGTCTTTCCCAGTTTGTCATCTAATCACCAAGGCCCAGCTTGGAGCTTCCTCTCTCATTCACGACAAAACTCCTCACTGTCTCTCTTTTCCCTCTGGCCCCAGTAAGGGTGTGCTGACTTCCTCCATTTCCGGGCCAGCCCTTCTCCACCCTCATGTGGGGTAGGAGGAGCACTTCCCTCTGGTCAGGCTTCTGCTTCTAGAGGCCACACCGCGGCCTGTCTGAGAAGGACAGAAAGACTACAGGAATGCTCACCCTGGCTGAAGCCTCCTGCTCTTGGGCTGTCCTTGGAAAAGAAGTGGCCCTTTTCCAACAAGCTTGGGGTCCTGCCACTGCTTGGTTAATGATTGAGCCACATAATAATCACCTTGGAAAGTCACCTCTAGGGGATGGCCATTAACTAACTCCCTTTCTGCTCTAGGCCTTAAAGGGACCCCATCCTAAACCCTCACCTTTCCCCGAGGAGATATAGATAAATGTGCAGTCACAGAATTCTGGAGCCAATTAAAATTCTGCCCCTCTGTCTTTGGTTTGGGCAAAGAGAGGTAGTCATTTGTTTGAAGGACACATATTTGGCCTGGATGGCATTCAAAGTACAGAGAGTTGAGTCCATAGAGATTTGGATGGGCAATTTTTTTTTTAAGCATCAGAATCAGAAGAGGATGAGGTGTTTCCAGAAGCACCTAACATTTTGGTCTCAATTTGAGTCTAAAAGAGTAAGAAATGCCTACCCAAAGTGTTTGCTGTTGCTGGAAAATAGGGTGGGGTTGCATGAGTGTGTGCATGTGTGTTCAACACAGCTGTGGGTCATTCCACAACAAGCTGGGGTGAGGAGGAGGAACTAAGAGGCAAGGGCCTCTGTGGTGGAGGAGAATGCCTTTCTCAGAGAGCCTGTATCTAGACAATCAGTGGGAGTTTAAAAGGGTCAAGCCAAAACCTAGACCTAATTTAGAAAACTCTAGACCACAAACAGTTTTTCGCAGTTTCAGGGGAAGGGAAGGAACCAATTTAGTCAGCCCCATTCCCTACAGTTTTTTACGACAAAGTAAGGAAACTTGGCTTCTGATTCTTCTTCCCTCTGAGAGACTTTTGGGAAGACATTTGCTTTCTCTGGAACTTAATTTTCACTTCTGTAAAGTGGATAGGGCAGGTGGCATGGACTCAAGGGTCTGTCAGGCTCCCTTCCATCTGTGCAAGTATGTGTTCCTACACAAAACCTTTCCCCCCCCTCCTCCCCCCACAGGGCAAGGAGGCTTGGCTTCAAGTTCAGCCAGGCTCAGTCACTAAATATTCTCAGTTGCCTGGCCAGTTTGATCTGGCTGAACCCTGAACTGCCATAGGTTGGGTAGTTTGGGTTCCTCTTAGGCATAGGCTTTTGTGCAGTTTGCTCTCTAGCCCCTCCCCATGTTTGTGTCTCTTCCAGGTGGCCACCCTCTGATTCTTTCAGCCACAAGTTAATGAGTGACCTGATCCCCTGGGTAGTACCAGCCCAAGGTACTCCTGGGATTTCAGGTTTCTGTGAGAAGCAGAGAGGACCTGATCAGCTCTGGTCACCTTAATGCTTTTTCTTACAGTCTCCCAGAAGTAAGCATGTAGACAGAATCCAAGGGGGAAAGTTATTTAAAGTACACAGAACCCACATTTCTTTCTGAAGCTCCAACCTCCCTGGCCTACACTTGTGAAGTTATCTGTCCTCAGTACCTGGGAGCGCCATGTATTTCAAGCAGTAACTTTCATCTGTGTGATATCTGAAAGTTTTATTTCATGTTGAGTTTAATTGTGTGTCCCCAAGGTTTCTGTATCTCTGGTTACCAATCTTACCCCCTGGGACCAGTGAGACCCTGTCTGCTCTTTCTGACCATCACAGGTCTGAGGACAGAATCGAAGTCCCCTTGTGTCTTCTCTAGGCCAAAGCCTTAGCTTTGGCCAAGTGTTCCTCTCAACATAGAAACCCCTCCTTCCCAGCCTCATCACTGTGTCTTCCACATGCTTCTGCCTATGCCCTCCTTAATGCATGGGGGCAGGAAATGAGGCTGTGGGAGCTCCTCACCCTCTTCCATATTTCTATTCCTTTTAGGGTTGACTTCTCCATAATCGTTTTCTGGTGATGCCAACAGATAGATGATAAATCCCCAGAATCTTGGGTCCAAGTACTCTCTGACTTATTATTCAGATCTAGATCTAGCCAGCTCCCACAATTTTAGCAGGCCCTGCTTTTTCTGCCACTTCTCTTCATTTCTGGAACTAGGAGGGGAGTATTTTAGTGACTACTGAAGCTAGAAATAAGTATGAGCCATGCTCAAAGTTGGGACTACAAGAGTGAATCAGATTCAATCATTACTTCACCTAGCGGTTGATGACAGTGCCAGTGAGTTCTCCCATTTCTTTAGTTTTCAGAGTGCTTTCACTTCCATGATGCCTCTGTGCTCTAAGGGCAATCCAGGAGAGCAGATGGTGCGATGCCCCCCAGTGTGATCGTTGGTGATCTCCAGCTGAGGCTAAGAGAAGGGAAAGGACAAGAATGAAAAGGAAAGGAACAGTTTGCAGTGAAGGAGGATTTGGAATCCAGGTCTCCTGACATTCAGCCTTGCTTGTTTTCTCTAACCACACCCAGCAACCAAGGCAGCTAGGGCTGACTCTGCAGCTTCCCTACCACAGAGAAACCTCTCTGCCTGGGCTGTGACTTTGATCCCATGGTAGGAGCAACCTCCAGGAGAGGTGGCATAGGATTCCTGCCCTTTATCTGGGATAGCCAAAAGCTAGCCTATTTGACATGTGAGATAGGCAGGCACCTGCAGCCTGCCCTTCTGCTCCAGGTGAAGGTCAAGTCAGTCTGGGGCAGGGCCAAAGGAGCTTTGGGAAGAGCTTGTCCATGATGTGAGCAACCTCCACCCCAGCAAGGCCTTTTCAAGGGGAAAAAAACAGAGAGGGGAGTGTGAAAAAATGGCCAGAGTGCAGCAGGAATAGAACACCACCAGTGATATACATGAGATACTGGGGGCACAAAGGTATTGTGGAAAGCATGAGTCTTGGTTTACCCAGGTCTGGGTGACTGGGGAAAAATGCTTCACCTCTCTAAGCCTTCACTGGTTAACAATGAAATGGAGGTAGATACCTGCCTTACACAGTTGTTGAGTATTCAGTCCAAAATATAGATAAAAATCTTGCTATTATTGTTGCTTTCCTAGTACTTTCTGCAACTTTGATGTTCTTCATTGACCTGGGAATATACGGGGCTCGAACCTGCTACCTGTGGGTATTAGGTCCAGCTTCTTGGTCACTTTAGATTCCACCTCATGCAGAAAAGCTCTCCCTGGCTAGGCCCACCTACAGGGCTCCTTTCACTGGCTGCCTATAGTGGCATTTGTAACACTACAGGAGACTAGTAATGATGATAACACCACCAGTAGCAATAGTGAGCTCTTCTAAATCCTTGACATACTTTAACATACTTAGCACCTGTGATAATTCTGCAAGGCAGGTATGGCTGTCATGTTCTCTGGTTTGCATATAAAAAAAACTAAGTTAGGATAAGTTAAAAGAAGAACATACCTGAGGTAACATAGCCAAAGAGTGATTGGTTGAGGATCAGGACCACGGCCTCCTGAGTCCATTTTCTACATTCTTAGTAGTAAATCTATGCTTCTCTTTTTCCAGATGCCTATCCAGGAGGAAAGAAGAGAGGTTTGGTCTCCTTCCTCTCTCCAAGTGCTCATCACACCTAGGAGTAGTTACTCTTGGGCAGCCAACCAGCCCTTAGGTCTCTGCCTATGTGCTCTGCTTCCCCACTACCTTCAAGGTGGAGGAATGGAAGGAGGGAAGACATGAAGAAATGGGTACTGGTGCTCTAAAGTAGAGCCTCACTGGAGTGGAGGGAGAGCATAAGAGAGAGTTGGCAGGCTTGGTTCTGGCCTCAGCACCAGGCCTTCCTGATTAATACTTTTCAGTGCTGAGGGTGGAGAACAGGGTGCTGGGTGGCATGAGAGAAGAGACATTTTAGTGTGCTGTCTTGAAAATCAGGTTGCATTATTTAGAAAGAGCGAGTGGGCAGAGACAGGCAGGAGGCTGGCTGAATTAACACTTGTGAGCCCTCCTTATGTGGCCTATGCTTAAATTGGAAGTGTGTAGGCGGAAGAGTTGTCCTGAAGATCTACCTCCCCCCCACCCAAAGTTCCCATCTCAGGCTCCTTGGGGGCTGTAAGCTTCCTTCCTCAGGCTGTACCAGCTGCCAGCTCCCTTGCTTTGGAGCTCATTCTGTATTATCTCCAAAACAAGCTCCATAGAGTCCTTTGAAGGACAATCTTCTTTAGCCTCTACCTCTCTGAGAAAGATGGACCTGGCAGTATTTCTGGTTTAGTCCTCCAGGAGAGTTCAGCTTCTGTGGTTTTCAGGCCTTACTGCTGGGCATAGGGCCTATACTGAATAGGTGCTAGGGTACTATTAGCTGAATACTTGCACAACTGATGGGGAGTAGCTTCAGGGGAGAGAGCTTACAGATGCTGAAATGAGACCTGTTCAGCAGGAGGGGATGGAATATTTAAGTAGGTTTCCAGTCCCATTTGTGCTCTAGTGGAAGCCCTGTATGCCAGGCCCCAGGGTGATTTGAATCTGGTAGTTCCTATTCTGAAGCCAGTTTACCCAGATTTGCATCTTGGCCTACTGCGTCTTTGCTGTTGACCATGGGCAAGTTACTCCATTTCTCTGTGCCTCAGTTTTCCCCTCTGTAAAACAGAGATGTTATCGGAGCACTTAACTGACAGGGTTGTTGGAAATATTCAGTGATATAATCCATTGAAAAAGTAGCTAAAGAAAGGCCTGTGACATAATAATGGCCCAGTATAATTTGGGCAATTATTATCCCATTTTCATCCTTGCAAAAACCTCCTGGTATTGCTACTGTAATTGTATCCCTGTTTTAGAGATGAGGACATTAAGGCATAGGCTGGGTAAGAAACTTGGCCAAAATGATCTGCGTAAACTCCTTGGTGCAAGACCTGACTCATAGTAAGTAAATACTTAATAGCTACCAGAGCCTATAATTAATTGTTATTAATTGCATTCAATATCCTACATATTGTCACTAATGAGCACAGGCACAGTTAAGAAGGAGCACAGCTAGGACTAAAAACCATCTGCAGATTACGAGCCTATCACTCTCACAGTCTACGCCCACAGACTATCCAACTAGCAAGCTACCATTTTAGATTCCGCTTGTCCTCCCATGGCCCTCATATGAACCCCATGACCCTAGTATGTTGTCACATCTGCCCTCTGCCATGTGTTCAAGCATCACAGCCCACCTCTGGCTGCTGCAGGGTTTAAGGTTGGGGTGGATATGTTTGAGTCTGCCGGCTTTGTGGGGAAACCACTTCTCTGAAGCCCATTTCCTTTCTGTCAGAGAATTTTCTCTGGATCTCAGGGTGGAGCCAGACTCCTTCAAGGCATTTCCTGCCTTGAGTTTATATTTGGCCTCAGCAAAAGGAAAGGGAAATAGACAAGGGGTGTGTGACACAGAGGTGGTGGCACAGGGTCAAAACAAGGGAGCACCAAGACTTTTCAGGCCAAGAGAAGGAAGCAGGAGGTAGTAAATGCTCCTTTTCTCAGGTGAACTCCAATGCCCTTACTCGAGCTTGGGTGGAAAACTGAATGCTCCCTCTGTTCAGAACACCTCCACTTTCAGACAGAGTTTGTTTTCTCTTCTCACTCTTGGGTCTGGGTTTCTGGCTGTATGGTTTCTACTCTGGGCCAAGGTTTCTACCAGTTAGTGAAACAGTGCTTGATTCTAAAGTATGTGTTCGATTCTGTGTCTTATGCTGTGGTGGTACTGGATGAGGGGCTGGAGCCAGAGGCCAGCGTGCTGCTTAGTTGGAAACCAGGGTTTCTTGTCAGATATGTTGCCAGAACATTCAGCAGCTCTCAACCACATGGCATTGGCGTCACTGAGACCAAGAGGGCCCAGTCCAGTGGAGTTCCCAGTTGAATAGAGGAGACAAACTCACTTGCTGTTAAGAGGATAGTAGAATGTTGAGGCCACTTCCTTGACATGAGCCATTGGGTAGTAGGTGGTTGGTGAGAGGGAGGGCAGGGGAGTTTTTAGGAGTTATAATGTTTGACCTACATCTTGTTGAATCAGTAGGAGTTTGCAGCTTCAAGTCAGACTATGTCTAGAATGTGCAGACCCCTAGGTGTCAAGTAGAGAAGATGGTGTTGTTTGCCCCAGGATATAAGCAACAGGAAGCCTGTTAGGTCGCAGAATAGTAGAGTGGCCAGGATAGAGCTGGGTTCTTGGGAGAAGAATGTGGCAGGATAGTCTGTTGCAAGAAGCCACTGGCAGCTGGGAACAGGGAGGGCTGAAGTAATCCAGTCATAGAAACCTAGAGCACAGTTGGGTGTGGAAAACCCTGATGATTTGGTGGAAAAGTTGTTAGGAGTCAGTGACTAAACACACATGCAAAAAGAGGAAGACAAGAGGACTAGGTGGTTGGTGTTTTTGGAGGCAGTGCCATCAAGAGAACTATGAAAATGGGTTTGGTTTTGGCCCCCTACTAAAGACCCTTTCTTGGGTCCCCCAAAAGAGAATATGATAAAGGAAGACAGCTTCCTGTGTTGAACTAGTCACTGCTAGTCACACCGACTGTGTCCTGGCTCTAGGTTTTGAGAATAGCTGTTAGCAGATGGGATCCTGAGGCTCAAGTAGAAGTAGTAGCTTGTTAGGGCTTACATACCAGTTTCTAGTGGAGCTAAGGCCAGAATGGGAAGTTTGCCTGACCTTCAGTCTAGTACTTTGCCCATACCACAATGGAGAGCAATCACTTCTGTCAAACATTGCCCCAGACTGTTTTGACTAGCATCTCCTCCCTCTAGACCGGAGACTGAAGGTGGTAGAGCACCACATAGCTTATTAAACATCTGTCTTTCCTTGTCACCATGACCTTGAGAGAGCACCTGGGCTGGGTACAGGAGCCTCTGGAGACAAAAAAAAAAAAATGCTAATGGAGCATTGCAACTCAGTAGGTAGCAGCTTTGACCTTCACTGTCACAGGGAAATTCTGGGCTGGGCAGGAATATCAGCTATTTGCTTTGGCCCTGCTGTATCAGTTCCTAGCCTAGAAGACCACAGTCTGGGTTGCCTCTGGACCCCATTTCTCCAGCAGCTGCAGTAGATTGTGCCTCAGCATCCTTGTGCCTCCCTCATTTACAGCTACCTACAGAACTGATGCCACCACTTTGTGTCTGGAAGTGGGGAGCCACAATTGAGGTTTTTTGTATAATTTCCACATTTGTAAAAACTCCAAACCAGAACAGCCACCTCTTCCTAGCTGTGTCTGTGAAGTGTCCACAAAAGTAAGAACCTCCATTGGCTTTTGCAACCATTTTTCCCTTCATCCCCCCAGGGTATTCCCAAGGTAGAGTGAGCTACTTGAGGTACTTGATTCCCTGGGTAAAGTCTAGGCTGACCTTCATGGTCTCACACTTCAGACCCCTCCATCCTAGTTAGAATAACTAAAAGTGTCTCTTGACATTACTAAATATCCCCATGGAGGGAAAATGGTCCATGAAACATTAAGGAGAGAGGTATGTTAGAGGGTAGAGACACGTGTATGAACCTGCCACCGGCCAGCAAAAAGAGTCAGTGGCTTGATTTTTCTACCACTAAATCTCACAGGACCCATCTGGGCTGTTTGCTTTGGTAGTGCCTCATTTGTGACACACTCTAAAAGTATTGCTCACATGGGCCTAGGAGCTTGGCATCCAGCTGTAGTTCCGGCTGAGACTTGAGGCTGGCATCTGAACAGGTGCAGCAGGGCCCAAGTTCTGCCCAGTGACCTAACAATCCAGAGGCCAGCCAGGGTCTAGCACTGCCAAGCTAGGCCCGGCGAAACATAGCACCTTGCTGTGGTGCTCCTCTGGCAAGGTCTGGAATGTGGGATCTATTTTGGTCTTGCCTCCCTTCCTCTCCATGACTCCCTCCCCTGTGAGAATCGAGTTGAGAGTGGTGATTCCAGCCAAGAGCAGAGAGAGATGGTGTGTGTGCCATGCTTCCCAGTGGTCAGGATACTGCAGACAGGGCCCTAAGTGTGTACTCCATGGTCAGGAAGGGAAGTCTCGTGGCCTGCTAGGTCTCAGTGAAGACTTTCTCTCTGTGCTCCCCAGAGAGAGGTGGCAAAGCCAATCACCTGCTGTAGCATCTCTGCCAGAACTGCTTCCAACCTAGAGGATTCCTTTATTCAAATTAGAATAAAGCACAACATCAGGGAATGCAGCCCTATGCCAGGGTGGGCAGGCTTCTTTTGCCACAGCCCCTTAGAGTGTCCTTGTGGGAGGGTAGGAGAAACTAGTCTTGAGCAGTTGGGGCCCAGGGCTGAGAATATTGGTTTCTGAAATGTAAGGCCTCTCCAAAGGCTAGCATCTCTTCCATGAGAAGGGTCCCTCGCTGGTAGTAGAGAGTGGGCAAAGATTTAAGAAAATGATCTAAGAAGCTTTTGGTCAAGGCCTAACATTTCCAAGCCTTGGTGATAGACAGCACCTCTACCTACTTCCCAATCTGGCTTTTCAGAGCCTGACCCAGAAACTTGGGTTGTCACATAGACAGTGGCATCCCAGGTCTTTTCCTACTCCTGAGAACACTAGTTTTTCTTCCTATGATCCCTGAAGGTGAGAGAGAGAGCAACTGATATATCAGACCCTGTTTAGAGGGCACCTGTCTTCTGGTGAGGGCCACGGAGGATGTGCCTTTCCCAATAGGATATTAAGTAAGCAAAGGAGACCAATACATTCACTGAGAGTTGCCTTGTGTAGCAGGTTGGCTAACAATTTGGATAAATTACCTTCACTAGCACCCACTTGCCTTTCTCTACCCTCATCACATTCATTCATATTAGTGCTTACTGGTTTCTCTCTTCTGCGCCTGCACACAGGTCTGGAGAGAACGTTGACCAGTGATTAAAACTGGCCTAAGCCCGGCCTCTTTCTGCTCTCTCCAGGGTCCGTAGCTATTTAGTTGGCCATGTCTGTTTAGGGCAGTGGTTCTCTGTCATGGTTTCGCTTTAGAATCACCTGGGAAGCACTCAGAAACAAAGAAACAAATGAGGAGCTCAGCAGTGAAAGTGCTTGCTTACCAACCACAGGCCCTGGGTTTGATTTTCCATACCACATAGGATGGGCGTGGTGGTGCACACCTATAATCCCAGCACTCAGGAGACTGAGGCAGGAGGATTGCCATGTGTTGAAGGCTAACTTGGATTACACATTGAGTTCGGGACCAGTCTGGACTACAGAGCAAGACCCTGTCTCAAAAATGAAGATAGAAAAGAAAAAAAAAAAAAGGAGAAAAGAAAAATACCTTACACCAGAGTTTAGAATTTAATTATGAATGAGACGCGGGTCCTGATATTTCTCTAAGTTACCTAGGGGCTAATGTGCAGCCAGAGTTGAAGGCAAATAAAGAATGGAAGGGACACGTGCATGTGGGCCACTGTGACATCCACCATTCTTTGTCCTGGGCTCTGTGTCTCATTGGGTATCTAGTCCTGAGCTAGACTTTCTGGTTGGGAAGGAGGCTGAACTTGGGGCCTTGATACTCTCTCACAGCCCACCGAGTGGGCGTAAGGCCCAGGAGTTGAGTTCCTGAACCATGGTATGAAGAGGGGTGCTCAGCCTGGAGGTGGAGTTAGTGACTTTACCTTTTGCAGTCTAGTTTCCTATTGCGCTCTCCAAGCTTTTTGTCTTTACCTCTATAACTAGCACAGATCCAAATAAGCCTTAATGACTATGTGGTTACAAAGTTCACCTGGCTCTCATCAGACTAGCCCTCTGTAGTGATAAATTTCACACATCACTTTTAGGACCAGCAAAGTCCTGACCACATCTACATGGTAATCGTGGAGTTCGGCAGTGCAGTACAGGTGCTGCTCTATAGATATGAAAACCACATTTTAGAGAAGGAAGCAAACTGCCTAAGATGATTTAAGCAGTAAGAAGGAAGCTGGCTTGATTGGAAAAAAGACATTTTCCCAGCTTCATCTTTGAGCATTATTGCATTTCCTTAGTGGGTGATGTTCCTGCCTTTTACCTGGCTCTGTAAACCATTCCCTCATTCACATAGCTTTTTAGGAACAGAAGCCTCATATTTTGCCAGGTTCCCTCCTTCTCTATGTAGAAAAATGTTCTGTGTTAAGAGGATGTCTGATATGCAGCCAGTGATCTCTAAAACCACGTGCTGCAGTGCAGCCATTCCTTCTTTGACAGTGTCTCCAGAAGATGTGTTGGTCTGATTTTAATCTGGAACTCTCTTGTATGCCGTTTCCCCCGACTCTTTGGGCTTAGATCAGTTGTGCCCCTCCTAAGACATTTGGGACTTCAATCTTGGTATAATCCATTTTGTGCCAGCTGAGTGCTGCCACTGACCTGTCCTGGCTCATTACACTAGCTTTGACCACAGCATAGCCTGCAGAATACAGCACCTGAAACTGTTGGCAGCTGTGCCCTAGAATCTGCACATCTGGACACAGAGGTTAGGGCCAGGGGCCATACATTCCTACCTCACTTGCCTCAGCCTGCCCGGTATCACTCTTCTTGCTGGCCACATGAACCAGTTCTCTGTCCAGGCAGCATGGGCTCCAACCTTAAGTGAGTTGACTGTACTATACGTGGAGGTGGAATCCCTTCTGGCTCAGCTTCAGTAGGCTTGGGCAGTTTAGACAGACAAAGGCAGCGTACCTTACTTTAACCCTTAATTACCAAGACATATGTCCCTGACTGCTCCACCTGGGAGGGAGCCTCAGGGCCTCCCAGCCCTTCTTGAGCTGGTGTATTGTCAGGAGCCAGCGTCCCTCACATCCTGTTCTGTAATAACCCGTTACATTCTCTAGATTTCTCCTAAGAAACACTGCTGGAGAGCCCAGTCTATAGTTCTACCCCTAACTCCATTGCTTTTAGAGCAACAGCAGCCTGCTTGAGACTCTTGCCTTCTAACATTTCCCTGAGCCATTTGGCTCCATTTCCACGAGTGGCATGGATGCAGCTGTTGCCCAGGCCCAGAAGGAAATGCCAGCTGGGCCTTTTTTTTTCAGTTTTCTCTGTCTGCAGGACGCTTCAGAATCGGAGGTCGGAGGAAACATGCTTGCTGAGTGCTTGGCACTCTGCCAAGGGCTTTTATTTTCTCCAGTATTTCACTTAATGATTTAAGTAGCTGTGAGAATTGGATGTTGTGACACCCATTTTACAGAGGAAGAAATGGAGACATAGTGAGATTATACAAATCGCCTGTCACTGATAGCATCAGGATTCGGGGGGAGAGGTACTGAAGATTGAACTCAGAGCTGTTCCTCTGAACTACATCTGCAGCCTTTGTAACTTTTTATCTTGTGACAGGTTCTCATTACATTGCCCAGGTTGACCTTAAACTTGTGATGGTTTTGCCTCAGCCTTCTCGGCTGCTGGGACAATAGGGGTAAGCCATTGTGGCTGGCTGGCCTCAGGATTTCAACCCAAGCTGTGATGCCACTAGACCTGAAAGAGCAGAAAAACAGTTGGGGGACTTAAAGTTGGTTTCTTGTAGTCTAAGCTCCTTGCCTATCTGCCATCAGAAGGCCGATGGCATAGTGCAATGAGACAGAGCACTGAAAGTGGGATTAAAGATAAGGGCTGTAGTCTCACTTTGATGCTTAAGTCAGAGTGACCTTGGGGATGTCCCTTTGCCTTCAGTATGCTCCATACTATAGTTTTAAAAAGTACTAAGACCAATTAAATTAGCTTTCTGGGAAGGAGGCCTTGGACAGTGGTATTTTTTTCCAGTTCTCAACTTTTATTTGAATAGGATCTTTCACAGACAGAGTGTGTGCTCTCAAAGCGCTGATGACATATTTTATCTTTAAAATTATTACGTCAAATGTTTAGAGAATGAAAGCTGATAGTTCCTAAACATTGTACAAGATTATCTAAAATGAACATAAATTCTATGAACCTTTAAGTTTTCATTCATTCTAAGATGACCTTCAAAAATTACTTACACACCAAAACTAAACAAGGATAATGCATGTGCAGTACATTAGAGTTAGAAGTATATTTTTAAAAACACTTCCTGGCTTATTCTAGTGTGTGTCCATGCAAGAGTGAGCTAAGTGATTTAGCACTTCTCAAACCTTAATGTATATGCAAATTGCTGGAGGATTTCTTGAACTATAAATTTTGTTTCAGTGGGTCTGGAGTGGGGAAGGGCTTAGGAATCTGAATTGTTAACAAACATCCTGGTGATGTTGATGTGGCTCGCCTGGGACCACAGCTGGAGTAGCAATGTGCTGGTTCTAGGGAGAAATGAACAAATTTGGCACCCACCTGACTGACCTGGTCTTTTTCCTGCCAACCCTGGCTAGGACCACTAACTAGCATCAGTGGAGTTGGCAGGTAGCCTGCCACTCCCCTGTGAACACTGTGACTTGAGCAGATAGTGTAGATGTGTAGGCTTGGGGTTTCATAATTGCACTCTTCTGTCTTTTTCAGACCTCTTCTCTCCTCGGCCTCTAGTGTCTAGAAACCAGTAATTGAAGGCTGCAGTGGCAATTTAAGAGTGTGCTCCTGACATGTAGGAAACTGACTGCCCTCCCTGGAGTAGCCATAATAGGTTGTGACTTTTTGCGGTCACAGTCTCCTATTGTGGCCACTTGTGTGAAAATTCTAACTTGGTCTATCCTTTGGTATCCAACTTTTGTCCTAATGACAAGAAAGCAGAGCTGGCTGCCAGGAAGATCACTGAGGTTGGGAAAATATCTTCTCCTGGGGATGTGGAAGGAACAGGGATGGAGAAGTGGTTGTGGCAGTCTGCTCACCTGTCCCAGTACCAAAACTGTGTGCTTGGCATCCCCCCTGGCCTGGTTCTCACCACATTACTGAGACCTCCTCTGGCCTAGATCTTTTCTCAGGTCTGCATCGCCCCCTGCCAGACAGGCTGAGGTACTGCTACCAAGGCTCTGTCAGGCCTTCAGAGGTTCTGCAGATTCCTGGATCTCTGTCATGGGTTAGGAAGTTGCTGTAAGATAAAACACACGTGCGCAGATGCAGTGAATGCACAGACTGAGGAACCTAAAGGTATTCAGATCCTCATGGATCATGGACATGGGTAAACCTTTTGTGTTTTGGATCTGGAATGTCCTCTAAAATCCTTATGTATTTGGATATTGTGGATTATCTATAGACTTTGAGTGCTGTTGGGAGGTGGGGCCTGGTAGGGTGTGGCAGATTACTGGGTGTGTGTTTTATGCATGGGTATGTGGCAAATCACTGAGGGTGTAGCTTGGAAGGATATAGCCTCTTTCTTAGGGTTCTTCACGAGGCCTGATCCTTCCTTTTGCAATGCTGTGAGCAGCTGTTTTCAGACAGACCAGTCCTCCAGCTTCCTGTTAACAGACTGATACTTCCTAAAACTGTGAGCTAAAATAAACCTTTCCTCCCTTAAGTTGTGAATGTTGGGTATTATCTCCCAGCAACGAAAAAAGTAACTAAGGCATTTATGTCAGATGCAAATGCTAGGGTGGATGTCAAAGATCATGCACTCATGGAAATGCATAGATGTTCATACCTGCCCTACCTCTGTTAGCCCCCAAAGCCTTAAGGTCTCCAGGGGTTGCAGAAATTTCTCTTTATCCCACTTCAGAGCTTTCTCTTCTTCCCTCTTCAGTCTTCAGCAGTGTCTGACTTTTGAGGAGCCTATGATTATTTCTGACTGCCTTCCACCTTCTACTCTCCCCTCCCCGCGTACTTGTTCAGCATCTCTGAGGCACTGTTTTAAAAGTCCTTTATCTTACCTATTTAGATATCTAGATCTCCTGTTGGATTTCCTTGTGGGTGAGCACTGGAAAGGCAAAGTTCTTCCAGTCTTGGAAAAACCCCATCGGTCTCCTTGGAATTCTTTGAGCAGCAGGGCCAGGTGAGACACTGGTCATAATAGTCATTAAGAAAAGTGTCAAGGGCAGAACATCATGGATAAAACAGCTCTATTGAAGCCAGCAACCATCTTCTGCCAACTACATAATACTGATTGCAGCCTCACCAGTCCTTGACACCACCTGAATAGGGAGCAAGTAGATGTGTGGGCTGTCCCAGACTTTTACTGCTGGTATTCAGCCTAATCTGGTGGCCACGGGGTTTCCTCTGTGGCTTTGCTCCAGATGCACATCTCTGCCGAGGCTAGATATCATGCCTAGCCCTGTGCCAGGCAGTCCCAGAGCAGAGGCTGGAGCCTAACTCAGTCATTACCCAGCAAGATACCCACAAGCCAACGCTGTAAGTACAACATTCAGCACAAAGATGCAAGGGAGCTGGAGCAGTAGTGGGAGGCCCCTTGAGCAGAAAGGACTATGACTTGATGAGTGGTTGGGGAAGAAGAGCACTGGGGAAACTACCATCAGAAGGACAGGAAGCTCACACTGGAGTTGAGCTGGACTTGGACTCCTGTCCTAGCACTACTACTTTGTCAACTACAAGACTATAGATGAGTCACATTCTTTCTGAACCTGTTTGGATGTAAGTGCTATGGGAGATAGCTAAACCTGCTTTGCAGGTGATCATGTGTATTAAATGAAATCTAGCTATCAGTGCTGGAAGATGTTAGGTATGATGATGAGAAAGGAAACAAATATGGTTGAACATTTCCCATCTCCTAGCTGGACTCAGGTGCTCTACCCAGGGTGGTAGAAGGTGATGGCTCCCTGAGGAAGACTTGGGACAGAGGACACAGCTGTGACTTCCTATCTTAGTAATGCTTTTTGAGCCCTGGGAGTTGCTGCTGGAATTGGGTTTTGTCCTCTGACAGGGGCAGAAGAGTAGAATGGGGTTTGAGACAGGCAGGGAATGAAGCTAGAAAAAGCTGTGGTCAGGACTGGGAGTTGAGGATGTCCTCGCTGACTGTGACTTGGAGCAAAAGTGCCAGTCCCTCTGTGTGACCCCTGTCATTTCTGGACTTTGAGGACTAGATGTGTGGGCCTGCTGGAGATAAAGTACTACATGCCCAGAGGGTGCCATCACCCTGCTAACTCAATTTCTTTGCTTGTTTCTTTTCCCTCTGCTTTCTTGTAGAACAAGAGGCCAAAAAGGCATGTGAGTGGCTCCATGCTACAGGATTTTCTCAGTATGCTCAGCTTTTTGAAGGTAAGGCCACTCAATTGCTCCCTCTCCCCCATTCCAAATCTTTGTTGATCCCTTGGCTTTCCATCTGTAAAACGGGCAGATCAGATTCTCTCCAACTACACAAGAAGCTGTGTATCCTGGACCTGTGTCTTGGTTACTTATTCATTGCTGGGACAGATTACCTCACAGCTATAGGTTAAGAGAGAAAAGATTTATTTTAGCTCATAGTTTCAGAAAGTCTCATTTGGTCCATTCATGAGCAGCTGGCAACAATAGAAGTACATGGCAGAGGCTCATAGCATTGTAGACAGAAAGCCAAGTGAGGGTGGAAGGGAAGAGCTAGTGGCCTTCTGGGTTCTGTACTAGTAATCTACCTCTTCTGGGTCAAGCCCCATTGTTCTTCCCCTTCTGACCAGGCTCCACCTTTTAACACCAAATGGTTCTGTAGGTACTCCACAATATTCAAGTATATGAGGCTTTTGGGGGGCATTGCAGATCAAAACCATAACAACCTGCTCAAATTAGTTCAGGGACTTTACTCCCGAAGCTACAATTCCTGTCTCCCACATCATCTGTCTACAGGATTGCTGTCATGAACTTCCACAAGTTCTGCTATTAGCTATGTTTTAAAAGAACATATCTTCCCGGTTCTGCTGCTGTTGCCACCCTCAGGATGCCTTTCACATAGGTGCAGTGCTCCCTGGAATAGTGCACTGTGCTGGCGCCTGGACCTCTCTTTCTCCATAGTAATGGCCTCATTTCTCTGTTTCCTTCATTTTTCTCTTTTTTGTATCTTTTCATTTCTTCTCCCCTCTTCTCAATCCCCACTGCATACTGGCTTCACCTTCTCCTCACCTCGTCAAGCTCACCAGTGACCTCCATGCAGTCAAATCTAGACTTTCTCTTACTCCGGCTCTCAACTGCATGCAGGTGGCCGCTTCTTCCCTTGGCTTCTGGAATGCCCTCCTCACCTTGCTGTGTCTTTGGCTGCTGCTTTCAGCCTCCTTAGCTGACTCTAGCTGACATGTAAATGTTAGGGTATCCCAGGGCTCAGTCTGGCTCTTCTAATCTCTTAACATTACTTTTCTGTGAGAATTTTGTCTAAGTGTATCTGTAAGTCTGATGAATAGTCTGAAAGAGGTGTCTGTGCATACACTTCTTTTCCAAGATCCTGATTCATCTATTCAATAGCTTCTAATTCAGGTATTCAGGCTTCAATTAAGTCTGAGTTTTAGATCAAGTCTAAAACTAAACTTCTAATGATGCCACCATCCATAAGCAGAAATTATCATTAATTCCATTCTTCCCTTATCTCTGATATTTAACCTTTCTGCAAGGACTTTCTCCCTCCACAGGGCTTGAATTGATCCACCATCACATTTGGCATGACCTGCATTCACTGCTTGCTTGACTAAGTTCACCTGCCTCCTTCCTGATCTCTGGGCTTCTGCTTTTGCCCTCCTGTGCTCTTGTCTCCATACTGGAGCTAGAGAGATTGTTTTTTTAAAAATCACTCCTCTACTCTAAACCCTCTGAGGGCTTTGCAAAAACATTTGGAGTGGAAAAAGCCCAAGTGCTTTATTCTGGTTGTTAAGACTGCATTACCCAGCTTCCCTTCGTGACTCTTCCCCATGCTCACTGTGTTCCAGGCTCCTTTCTACTTCCTGCTCATACTCCACTTTCTCCATCCTCAGGGCCTCAGTGTTGATATTTTGCCTCAACTCTCTTTCTCTCTCTCTCTCTCTCGCTCTCTCTCTCTCTCTCTCTCTCTCTCTCTCTCTCCCCTCCCTACCTCTCCACTACTTTTGTCAAGGACACTCTGCCACTAAGTTATCCCCAGCTCTTTCCATTTAAATATTAAGTTTGGTACAGGATCTTTTGAAGTTGCCTAGGTTGGCCCTGAACTTGTTATCTTTCTGTTTTAGCCTCCTGACTAGCTGATATTACAGATATGTGCCATCGTGCCTGGCTTCTTTCTAGTTTCTTTGCATGACCAGCCTTTTCTCCTCTTTCAGCACTCAGCTGTCAGAAGTCACTGCATCTGAAAAGCCTTTGCTGACTGCTTCTTTCCAGCTATGCCCACTGCAACCTCCACCAGCCTCTCTTTATCCCATCTTCCTGCATATCTTTTATGGTACTTGTAACTCTGTTATCTTGATTTTGTATGTTGTTATTGTCTGTTTCCTATTAGAGTGCAAACTCCTTGAAGGCAGAGACCATTTTTTTTTCTTGTTTGCTGTGATATGTCCAACTCCTTGCATGGGTGTCTGACATGAAGTATTATCAGTATGAGTTGAGAAAGTAAATAAATGAGTGGGCTTGTTTTACCAATAAGACAGAGAATGTGAAATTTTCATATTCTCTATCCTCTTCTCTCAACTCCTTCTTTGCTCCTCTCCCTTCCCTCAGTTCCAAAAAGTGGACTCTCACTGCTTTGAAGAGTAGAGGGAAGTGATTGGGCCAAGGAGGAGGGCCCCTGTGGGAGCATCCCAGGATTCAAAGGGGGCTGGAAGAATCCAGGTTGAGTCTGAGCAACAACCTAGAGTCTCCGGTCTGCTAATCTCCATGACCTGCCTCACTGACCTATGGAGTGGGTCTTTTGCTTCAGCTCAACTCTTCTAACCTCTCTCCAAGCTTTAACCAAGCTGCCAACTCAAAGCTCTGTGAGTCTCCCTTCATTACACCTGGCTTTTTTTTTTTTTTTTTTTTTCTGTTTCTGCCTTTCCTACTTCCTCTTCTCCCTAGTCTCCCCCTTTCAGATCAAGATTTTCTGATCTTCTGCTGGACTCATCTTTGCTTTTCTCTATCGTGCAGAAGGTTCATTTCCCCTGGACATTGGCTCTGTGAAGAAGGACCACGGTTTTCTGGACGAGGACTCCCTGGGGGCCCTTTGCAGGTAGGGAGCCGAAGGACAGGACTAGGAAGCCAAGAGGCCAGCTTAGACCTTGCTCATGGAAAAAATAATTCCCTTATGCCCTTTCTCAGAGGAGAATCCCAGTTTATCAACGAGGCTTTTCTGCAGCCACATTGCTCCTTCTTTTAATCTGTGTCTGTGACAGCCTCACCTACCTAGTCACACTAGATAGAAAGCCCAGATATGACCTTGATTCTTTTTTCCCTTAACTTATATTCCCCTAACATTCCTCAGAGTCAGTCACTCTCCATTTACGTCAGCTCAGCCCTTGTTTGAAACTAAACCACAGCTTCTTGGTCTCTCAAAATATCCTCCTAACTGACTTCTTCTCTGTATTTTGCTACCACTCCTTCAGAATCCGTGCTCTCTATAGCCACCAGAGTTTGCTTTTTAAAAAACTCCCAGTGGGTGATCCTCTGTTTAAAATTTGTCATTCCCTACATGCAGAAGTGAAAAGTCTTTTTTAGCATGATACTTGTGGCCTTTTCCCATCGGCTTCTGAATTTCCTTGTCAGCCTCAATTCTACCCTTTCCTGCCGGTTTGTTTGTTGACTGTGTCCCCTGTCTACATTGTCACAGGCGCCTCTTTAACCCTTGAAGTCCTATTTCTGTCCTCCAGGAAAGCTTTACTGAGTATACATCCTCTCTTCATGGAAGGTTTTGTCCTACTTTCTCTGTGTGTGCTGGGCCTTCTGTTCTTCAACCTATACCACCTCGGTACTGGTTATTTTCATACATGTAAGATCCTGGAGGAATAAGGCTAGAATCCTTCCAGCATTGTACTGGATGCTTAAAGAAGAACACTGAAGCTTAGAGGAGGAGTTGTAATGCCTCGGCTATATGAAATGGTGAATGGCATCCTGATATTACCTTGGTGGGCTGTGCTAAACTTTGGGTTTGAGAACTTAGGGTGAATACTTGAATTTTGTTGCAGGAAGCTGATGACCTTGAACAATTATGCCTCGATGAAGCTGGATGTTCATTTTCAAAACAAGCAGGTGAATCCTTGGCAAAGTGTGGGGGTCTCTGGTCTTATGACACATGCACTAAGCCCATGACATTCATAAGCTACTTGTGAAATGAGCTGTAGTATCTCAGAAATCCGAAGTATCCAGATCACAGCAGAGTAGTCTGGGTGGGGATTTAGAAGGTCCCTGTACAGCAGGCTCTGTGAGAAAACTGGGGTTTGGCAAGTCTCATCTCCAAGTGAGAGTGTGAGAGCAAGTATCCCGGTCCATGGCCTCACACCACCCCTATTCAGCCTACCTCTCCTTTCTGGATTTACCAATTCCTGGACCCAGGGATGGCTTCTCCTCAGGGACAGTCATTTGTCCCCACTGCTTGTTTTTTGATGGCTGTGGGGGACAGAGACAGAATGAAGTGGTAAAAAGATAATGGCCTTTATGGTTATAGAAATCATGAGCCCACAACCTCACCCCCCACAGTCTTACCTCTCACTCTGAGCTTCATTTTCCCCATCTCTGTAATGAATTAGGCGGAGGGGCTAGATTAATGGCTATTAATTAAAATCCGTTAAAAGCCAAAAAGCTTTCCGACGCCGCTATTTAGAGTATGCAAGTCCTCTGGGTACAAGCTTTGTTGGATTCTTCTGGGGCTTTTCCCACCAGAGGTCTGCAGTCAGGTGGGCTAGCCAGGTTGCCAGATCCCTGGCCTGTTTAGCAGGGGACCCATTGGGCCTGATCTACCAAGGTGGCTGAGTGACTTTGGGCAAGCCTCTTTCCCTGTGTAGGGAAAGTTTCCTCAGCTTGCCAAAGAGAGGATAAATTAGAAAATCTAAAGTCCCCTCCAGCTCTTTGTCACCTTGTGAGTTTAAGCTAAGATCTGTCACCAACTCACTGTATGTCACTATATGACTTGGAGCAAATGGTTTCATGTATGTAGATGTCGATTTTTTCTATCTGTAAAAGGGGATGAGATTAATTGGATGATTGTTACGATATATCTGAGACAGTGACTCGTGGATTCCTTCATCACTCCCAGACCCCACTCCCTACTCTCAGGCTATGGCCTTGCCCAGAAAACAAAGGCCTTCACCTCAACCTCCCCCCTCACCCCCCGCCCCGCCCCCGAGAGTTTGGAGGCAGAGAGGAAAGTATAAGCCAGGACTTGTAGGCTAGGTCTCTCTGACTGCTCCCTGCGGTACTCTCCTCAGAATGAAGATGCAGAAGAGGAAGAGCAGTGTACCATCAGCAGCCACTGGGCCTTTGGGCAGGAAAACAAGCGCTGGTCTCACATGGGCTCCTCTGATCTGCTGGCCCCACCGAGCCCTAGCCTGCCAATAACCTCAAGCTGTGAGAGTGTCCTCACTGAGTATAGTGCCAGTTTGCTGCCAGCTATCACCGTGAGCCCACCACCTAAGCCAGTGAATCTGCCTTTGCTGGACTGTCCCCCCAGTCCAAATGACGCCCAGGAGAGGTCCCAGGACAAAGCCAAGAAGCGTCGTTCCCGTAGCTTCCTCAAGCACCTTGAGTCTCTGAGGTGGAAAGAAAAAGGTGTCAGCCAGCGAATAGAGCCCCAGCGTAGCCCGGCCACCTCAGAGAAGGCCACCAAAGTCTCATCTTTCCATAGTTGCCATGGTTTCCTCTCAGCTGGATTTTACAGGGCCAAGAATCGAGCAGCCACCTTAGCCAGTGGCAGTGGTAGTGAGACTCGGAGGGCCTGGGAAGCTTGGCCCATGGCCAGATCACGGCATTCTCAGCAGGTACACCGGGGTGACTGCCTGGTGCATGTCCCCAGGGACCATAAACCAGGCACATTCCCTCGGTCTCTGTCCATTGAAAGCCTGTGTCCAGAGGATGGACACCACCTGACAGATTGGCAGCCAGGTAGGTGCCGGGGCTTTGAAGGGCGCCGGGGCTCTTGTGGCTCAACAGGCAGCCATACAAGCACCTATGACAATTTGTCAGAGCTGTACCCAGGTGATCCTGCACTGGCTGGAGCTGGGGCCGAAGACAAGGAGGAAGGTAGGGGTAGCTATGCCCACCTGGATGACATCCTTCAGCATGTGTGGGAGCTACAGCAACGGGTAGAGCTCTGGTCTCAAGCCATGTACCCTGAATTGGGCCCAGGAGATAAGATGGAGGAAGAGGAAGAGGATGAGACCACTTCATCAATAGAAATAGTCATAGTTGAAGACCAGTCTGAAACTCTTGCCCAGGCCGAGGCCCTAGCCTGTGGAAAGTCTCTAGTCCAGGTCCAAGGAGAAGCCCAGCAAGGAGTCCTAGCTCAGGCCTCAGCAGGGGCTGAGCCATTGGCAGAGGCGGAGGCCCAGGACAATAAGCAAGCAGCAGACTCAGGTGGGGAACCTACCACTGCCTCCAGCCTGTCCGTGGAAGAAAGATATTCCGCCTCTGACACTGTGGCCTCCTCCAGTGAACTTGACAGTAGTGGGAACTCCATGAATGAAACCCAGGCTGCAGAGTCCCTGGTGGGACTCCAGGCATCAGTGCCCTTTGAACGACGTGATTCAGGAGTTGGGGCCTCACTTACCAGGCCCTGCAGGTGAGATTTGTGGACAGAGATGAGGGCAGCAGTCCCTATTTGTATTCCCTACTCCCGATTTCTTAGTTGTCAGACCTAGGGGCAGGTTCTTGGGGGCTGAGTAATCATCTCCAGGCAGCCAGTCCCAGGAGAGAAATAGAATATAAGACTCGAGAGCTTAGAAAATTAGGTTTTTGGACCTGCCCCTGGTGTGCTCTTGAGGAAATGGAAGCTTCTCCTTGGACCTGGTTTCTTTGTCTTTGCCCTTCAACTTTGCCGTTGAGAATTTCTTGGAGCAATCCACAATTCCACAGGTGTCTTAGAGTAGACAGAGGGCTGGCACTACTGGGCCTGAGGTCAGTGCCTCCATCCCTGAGAGCTGCTTGGCCCTTTGGAAGACCTGGCAGCTAAGATAGTTTTTCTACATTGAGGCCCAGCAGCAGCAGCAGTAAAAACCATTCTACCTCCCTATATTTTCTTTTGGGGGGGGGGGGACAAAAAAGGGACTAAAAGACATACCCTTTTCTAACAGTTAGCCAAACCTACTTCTCTGGCCTTCTCCACCCTCCCACATCTACCAGGAAGCTCCGCTGGCACAGTTTTCAGAACTCCCACCGGCCTAGCCTCAACTCAGAGTCGCTGGAGATCAACCGGCAGTTTGCAGGCCAGATCAACCTTCTGCACAAGGGCTCACTGCTGAGGCTTACTGCATTCATGGAGAAGTACACTGTGCCCCACAAGCAGGGCTGGATCTGGTGAGTGGTTTCCAGGCCACAGTGGGCATTCCCCAGGTGGGTACAGGCAGGCAGAGCCCCTACTCCTGTGTAGTGGTTTGCTGTGTCAGGAGGTTTGGCGGTCCATGTGTGGAGTGGGAGACCCTAGCCCCTCCAGCTGTCCATTCTCCATTCCAGCCTTCACGCTGCCATTAGTGAGATTGCCTGAAAATGCAGCTTCAGTTGTCACACTCCAGATAAATAAGCACCCTCCACCCTGGCAGCTTCTGCTTGTCCAGACTCCTTTTCACCATGATCCTTTCATGTTCTCATCCTGCCTCATCTTCCTGGCTCTTCAGTGCGCCACTCTCAAGCAGCATGATCTCACAGGCCAGTGGGACAAGTGTCCTTTGCCTGAATATGCCATGCTCTTTCTATAGCCCCTTTGCCCTTGTTTCTGCTGTTCTGGCCCCGGCGTGCCTTCCCTCACTTCTCTTCAGGGACAGTTCCTTACAATCTCGCAAGAGCCTACTGAGTTACCACCTCCTCTCTAGCGCCTTTTCTGACTTGGGTACAGTTCTGCTTCCACAAGTCTTCCATAAATTTTTGGTCAACTGTGGCCACATGAATTGTCACAACCTGTTAACACAGTTGTCTCCTTGACCAGACTCAGAGCTCCCTAAGTTTGTCAATGACTCCCTCAGGCTGATCTCAAAGCAGATGCTCAGTGACATAACTCTGGGCTCTCATCTATTTCTTCTTCCCTTGCCTCATTCTTATCCCCTGAGACTGTACATGCAGTATCCAAGCTGTGCTCTCTCTTCCTGATGGATTGTCATTCCCCAAACAGGTCAGTGCCAAAGTTTATGAAAAGGAATAAGACCCCAGACTATCGGGGACAACATGTATTTGGGGTGCCACCTCTCATCCACGTACAGCGCACAGGCCAGCCACTGCCACAGAGCATTCAGCAAGCCATGCGCTACTTACGCAGTCAGTGCCTGGATCAGGTGAGTGCCCAGGAGAACCCACTGAAAGATGATGCTGGGGTGGGAGGCACAAGCTAAGGAGCTGGGAATGGAGCTGCTGTCCTTTCTCTAGTTGACCTGTCCACCAGACACACTTTTCTGTCCTCAGCAAGGCCCAGGAAAGTTGGAACAAAAACTCCTTTTCCTTAGGGCAGCTTCTTTATGTCCAAGGCTCTGGTTTAGGCTCCATAGTTTCCATCTGCTAGAAATCTGCTTCTGCATAGGCTGCCTTTTCCTCCTGATCTCCATGAAGCCATCTTTCTCCTTGGCCTCCAGGCTATAAAAAAACCCCTTGCCATTCATCTCCCTCCTACTGCAGTGGGAAGTCTGCCCAGATTGAAAGTCTCTAGCGTGGCCTGTGCTCCTGAGTCTAGGACTGGCCTCCCTCCTACTACATGGTGCCCTTTATCCCTCTTCTGTGTGGGCCAGGTGGGCATCTTCCGCAAGTCTGGGGTCAAGTCCAGGATTCAGAACCTGCGCCAGATGAATGAGAACTCCCCTGATAATGTGTGCTATGAAGGCCAGTCTGCCTATGATGTGGCTGACCTACTCAAGCAGTATTTCCGGGACCTGCCTGAACCCATCTTCACCAACAAGCTCACCACCACTTTCCTGCAGATCTACCAGCGTGAGTCACCTGCATTTCTCCTCAAAAAACTTGCCCTATTTACCTTTTTCCTGAATCTTAGAACTTGTAGAAGATAAGCCTAGTGACTAAATCTATGAGTTCTTGGGACATTTACTCTGAAGCTGAAGAGGCACTTTCTCTGGTTGGGCTGTCCACCAGAGACATTTTCTACTCCCTCAAACCCACCATATAGAGTGGTAGACTGAAGCCCCAAGACAAGGAAGGTATTTTCCTAAGGTCACGCTGATACCTCTGAGGTGGTAAGGAAAGTCTTTCTTCCCTTTCGTCCTCACAGTCCTCCCCAAAGATCAGTGGTTGGCAGCGGCACAAGCTGCCACCTTACTGCTCCCTGATGAGAACCGAGAAGTACTACAGACCCTGCTCTACTTTCTAAGTGACATTGCATCTGCTGAGGAAAACCAGATGACAGTTGGCAACCTGGCAGTGTGCCTGGCCCCCTCCATCTTCCACCTCAACATCTCCAAGAAGGATAGCCCCTCACCCAGGTTAAATGGCAGGGCCAGGCTGGGAGGATTTGGCTCCACTGAAATTAAGGCCTTTGGTGGTTGGCACTGCTGTTTTCTGGTCTCGCCACAAAGAGTCATCCTGACTCCTCGGGAGCTGGGTCTGGTTGGTCACTGTGGAGCAGGACTTTTCCAAAAACAGCAGGTAGCTTTTATGCTTTTTTAGGCTGGACAGGCAAACCTGCTTCCTGGGGACTGGAAGCCAGCTTGTGTCCTATCTTGTCTTGTGCCCTGGTCCCATTTTCTTTCACCTCCCTGCCCCTGCAGAATCAAGAGCAAACGCAGCCTGGTTGGCCGGCCAGGTGCTAGGGACCTGAGTGAGAATATGGCTGCTACACAGGGCCTGTCACACATGATCAGGGACTGCAAGAAACTTTTCCAGGTGAGTCAGCCTAGGCTATGGTGCTTGCTTATCACACTACAAGAACCATCAGGCCTGACCTTGGCATTCCCAAGTTAGGAATAACCAACTTGGCACATACTCCCCAACCTATTCCCAGCTCTTTCCCCCAGCCCCAAATTTCCCATTTACCTCACTGCTGCTACCATAAACACGAACCTGACAGACTACGCTGTCTCTTGATCTCCAAGCGCCCCAGCCCAGTGTGCGCATGTGTGTGTGTGTGTGTGTGTGTGCCCTCTCAGGTGCCCCAGGACATGGTGGTTCAACTATGTGGCTCCTACAGCGCAGCTGAGCTCAGCCCTCCTGGGCCAGCCCTGGCTGAGCTGCGGCAGGCGCAAGCCACAGGAGCAAGCCTAAGCCTTTACATGGAAGAGAGTGTGCAGGAGCTGCTGCGTGACGCTGCTGAGCGCTTCAAGGGCTGGATGAGTGTGCCAGGGCCCCCACACACGGAGCTGGCTTGCAGGAAGGTGAGCACCACACTCCTCATAGTTCCATGACAGTGGGAGAGGGCAAGTGAAGGCAAGGGGGCCAAGGAACCAAAGTGAAGAAGCCATGCGAGGTGTACTGCCAACCTCCTTGAGCCAGGGCCAGATATTTGGAAGATGTCAGCGAGCCAAGCAAGTGCCTTAAGAACAAAATGAGACCAAGAGATCTCCCTCAGGGGCCATCTTCCAGATTTATTTCCGGAATGCCCCATTCCAGACGCATTGCTATTTTTACAGCCTCGATTCCCTTCTGTTCCTGCACCACAATCAAACTGAACTCCTTGCATTTCTACTTTGTGCTGTATTTATAGCATCATGCCGCCTTGACTGGCTTGTTCCTAAGCATATTTCTTAGGTCATTACACCCCCCTTTGCCATTCAGAGCCTTCTGTCATGTCCTGGCTGGAGGTCCTTTCTCTATTGCCTCACTGAGCAATGGTCATGCTCCTTCTAGGATGCCAGCTCTGAATCACATTGCAAGCCTGAGGTTTCTCGTGTATTAAACAGTCATTATAAAAAAATTCCCCTGTAGAATTGAAGTGTGTGTGTTGAGGGGGGGGGGGTAGAATTTTACACAGTATCTGGCACATACAAGAGGCTCTGTAAATGGTCGCTTTTGCTGTGGTACATATTTGACTTCCCATACTAGATGGTGAATCCCTTGAGGACGATCTCCACATTCTTTTCCTACTAAGTTCAAGAGATTCCAAGTGCAGCACCCATATCATGGTAGGGCCTAATGTGCCTCCGGGGCTGGGTATCCCCTTACCTCTCCATGTTCTCAAATAGGCTGAGAGGCACCTGGGAAGGAGGGAGCACATAGGAGGCACAGGCCAGACCTGTCTGAGTCTGACTAGGGTTAGTGGAGGAGCGTTCAGCTTTCATTTTCAGGAACTGCAGTGAGGGGAAGCCCAGGCCCTGCCATTTGAGGCCTGGACTTGGGGGGAGTTTGAGTTTGCCAGCCTTAACTTCTACCCTGTCCCCACTGCTGTGGTTTGCAGGTACAAGATGAGCACCCCCTGCGGATGTGGAAAGCATCCACAGAGGTGGCAGCCCCACCGGCTGTGGTGCTGCATCGTGTCCTACGAGAACGGGCCCTTTGGGACGAGGACCTGCTGCGGGCCCAGGTGCTGGAAGCCCTGATGCCAGGAGTGGAGCTGTATCACTACATTACTGACAGCATGGCACCACATCCTTGCCGTGATTTTGTAGTGCTTCGGTGAGGGGCTCCAGCTGCCACCTTGCTATACTTAGGGGTCCAGAAATGGGTGGGAACTCGCACAAGAATCTGAATGTATATTCTCTCCCCCTCAGGATGTGGCGCTCTGACCTGCCTCGTGGGGGTTGTCTTCTTGTCTCCCAGTCCTTGGACCCTGAGCAGCCCGTGCCAGAGTCAGGGGTGCGGGCTCTCATGCTCACTTCTCAGTACCTCATGGAGCCCTGTGGCCTGGGCCGCTCTCGCCTCACTCACATCTGCCGTGCTGACCTCAGGTATCAGGCCTGGAGGGGGCCTGCCTTACTCTCTCTCCTCCTTCTGCCTCTACTTTCTGCCTCATGCCATTTCCCTAGGGTTGGGGCAGGTCCTTTCTTCCCTCTCCTAGGAAAAACTCACTGCTCATGCCTGGCTTCTTTTGCCTTCCCAGGGGCCGTTCTCCTGATTGGTACAACAAAGTGTTTGGGCACCTGTGTGCCATGGAATTGGCAAAGATCCGGGACTCCTTCCCCACGGTGCAGGCAGCTGGCCCTGAGACAAAGCTGTGAGCCTCGGGCTGCCACCACTGCTTCCAACCTGTTCGTGAAGACTTCTCAGTCTGTAGCCCCAACGGCCTCCAACTTCAGGGGGGAAGGAGGTAGGGAACAGTGTGTGGTTCAACCTTGGCCAGATTGGGAGGCTAAGCTATCCTGTTTGGTGTTAGGGTCCTTTTGAAATTGAATGGCAAGATCTGGTCCTGCCTTTCGTGCCAGTAATAGCCCTGAACTGGCTATTTCAGAAATGGGGCTAGAGGCAGTGGACATAGGGGTAGAGTACAGGGCACCCCAATCACTGTTTTATTTATATAAATACGAAGCCAATTTTTATGAGGCTGATTTAGAGTAAGTGCTGTCGAACTTCTGGTATATGAGGTTTAGAAACCTTTCTTTCTCAAGTCTCAAGAGACCGGTGAACCGGTCTCCTTTAGCTTAGGTTCCATGTTTGATCTACTAGGTAGCCTTTGTCTATGCACTGCCACATTGGCAGAGTGCACGAGTTCACTCTAGCTGACATGCCAAGCCAAAGCACGAAGTGAGGGGAGACAAACACCAGTCTGTCCCTTTCACTTACTGGTGTGGGCTAACATAATAGCCCTTACTGGAGGAAAGACCTGGCCCCTGGGCCAGTAAGAGTAAAGGGTTGATCTTCACTAGCTAAGGCTTGATCCAAACCTGATCTCTCTCATCACTGGCCATATTTGTTCATTTGGAAACTCAAAGATCTGCTGGTACCTACTTCTAAAAAAATGGAGATGGGTCCCAGGCACCATTGTAATTTTTAAACCTGTCTTATTGTACTATAAATACTGTAAGTAGGAATATACGTGTGTATTTGTATGTGTACATATAGATATATTCATATATGAACACTTGCATGCATATATGCACATATATCATCTTTTCTGGGTTTATGATAATCTCTGTAAACTGTGTCTGGAAGGCATTGGACAGGACATTTCTGATGAGAAGAAAGAGGTAGAGAGCAAGGTATATCAGGATCCCTCAGCAGATCAATAAAGAATTACGAGAGATGCATTCTGGCTCTGTGGCTGTCCTTTTGTGGAGATAGTGGTCTGGGTACTAGGGACAGGGGTTAAAACTGAGGTTCAGAGATCAGAGACTACGAACATTAACCCGGCCGTCTCCTGAGTTCCAGTTTACCACTGCCAGGACTAGGCTGAGTATGTGGGAAGAACGCGTGAGGACCTCGGCTCTTGCTGAGAAGGTGACTGAGTAGACGGGAGGCAGAATGTGGATAAGCCAAGGTTTAGGCAGAAGCTGCAAACTCTGTCCCATGACGAGCCAAAATCCTTGGTGCTGCCCACAAGTATGACCTCAGGTGTCCTTAATGGTAGCCCTGGAGAGAGGTGAACCTGACTAACTCTCCTTCCTTCACTGCCTACAAACAGGTCATGCAAAGGATAGAGTGGAGACCCAGTCCCAGGAGGCTTGAGGGCCTTGTTCTACCTCTAAGCCAACCAAGACCATTCTGAGAGCTTTGAGGCAGCCTCTGTTCTCGCTTTAGTGATCAACAAAGCTCAGGGAGCTGGAGAGAACCCTCCATCTTGACTTTGCCAAAGGAAGAAACTTTGTTTTGCCTTGTTGCTGTGACATTAACATTCACAGGCTTTCGGGGGCCTTTAGAAAGTACAGTCGCATATTGCTTAACCACCAGGATCTATGTCAAGAGATGCATTGTTAGAATGTGTTATATAAGCACTGAAAGATGTTTTTACCAAACTAAGAGGGCTATGACATCACTAGGGGATATAATCGTGCAGTACCTTTACCATATAGGTGGCCTGACATTGAGCAAAACTCTGTTATGAGGCACACACTGTCTAGGCTTTGGAATCAAATCTACAATTGCATCCCTTCACAGCTGTCAATGTCCTGGCAAGCAAGTCACAGTCTCTGTCTGAACCTCAGGAGAGCCTCACAGGTCAAAGAAGGATACTCACATTTCATTAAAAACCTCACTCAGTGAGTGATCAGGCTAGACAGATTGGGGTGCCTCTCAGTCTCACACCTCTATCACATTCTTCCATTATCATTTTGGGTTTAGTTGCCCATGTGTGCCCTGGGCCCCTGCTCACTGCTGCTGCTATGGGGGATGTGGCTAGCCCTGGAAGGCAATGAGGTAGAGCAGGTGACTGGTCAGCTCTTTGCCTTTGGGAATATTAAATAGTGGTGCTCCAGGTGTGGGAGATTACATAAGCAGTGATGGGCTTGAGGGACACATGTGTGCAGCACTGGCCATTAGGTTTCAAGGGAGGCAATCAGAAGTCTTCTGGCACAACATGGGCCCAGCCTGCCCTGGAAGGAAGCTGTGGCGAGTCTGGGGTTCAGCATCCTGCAAATGGGCACATGAGGGTGACCACCCAGGCGATGATTGCTAGTAGACAAATGGATTTGCAAGGGAATCCCTGAAAGTACCAGAGAATCCCCCAACCTCTCAACTCTGGATGCTGCTGCCCTGGATCAGGTGATAGGGATCAGGAAGCCCAGATCAGGCCTCAGTACATGCGAAGAGTGTGGAGTGGTGATTAAGATCATGGGTTCTGGAGCCAGACTGGATTCAAGCTCAGCTCTACCACTTACTATCTTTGTGGCTGTGTGTCATCTTAGATAGTCATAGCTTGTCACCTAGGTAGCCATACAGCTATTTATCTAGGCAGTCTGATACCAAAGTGCATGCTCATAACTCCTCCAGTGGGTGTTAAACTTTTGCAAGCACCGGCATCACCCAAAAAACATGCACAACATGAATTGTTCGGCTCGACCCTAGTGTTTCTGACTCTATGAGTCCAGATTGGAGCCTGAGAATTTGCATTTCTGCCAAGTTCCCAGGTGATGTGGTACATCTGGTTCATGTGCTATACTTCAAAATCAACTAATCTATAAAGTAAGGAGGTTGATGATGACACAAATTCCATCCAACTAAATTCAAAGCAGATGCTTGAACTCTTCGGTCCTATGCTCAGCTGCTGCAGCAGACTCAAGGCTCAAAGGAATTACCCCTTTCTAACCATGCTACCTACTTACCCTCTCTGAGCCTTAAATTTCTGTTCTAGAAAATGAGGATAACACTACCTTATAGGGAGGTTGTGAAGTACCAACTACTCGCTCATTAAGTGATATGTCGCCTTTGTGCTATTTGTCTTGTTAATAATGCTACACATCTTCCTTTGTTGAACAAGACAGAGTCCACAACTAGGTTTGGACAGATGAGCTCAAGAAGGAAGTTCTGCAGGAGAGAAGGTCTGGGACATCTGCCCATTCTGGGACGTCTTCCCCTGGCCCCAAGCTGTATCACTCTTTCTTTAGTCCGTTCCCCACCTTCCTAGACCTTCCTCTGCTCAGACCTTGTTGTGTGTTTCATTTTTAATAAGCCTGCCTATTCCCTTGCTGGAACACTACAGGAATCTTAGACTGAAATTCCTGTAAGAGCTGTGCAGGTATCAGAGAGAAGCATATTGTGCTGGGTGAACACCATAATTATTGGAGAGTGCATGTCTCATATAAAGCAGGCAGAAGCTATCCCATTCCCACACATAATGGACAGGTGGGAATATGAGTCTGATTTTTATAGGGACTTGAAAATCCAGATATTTATGTGAAATCTTCCCTTTTTAAAATGTTGGTAATGAATTAGAAGAAAAAATTAAGATGAAACATAACAGGCCAAACATGTAAGCATAAGTAATGTCTTAGTCACTTTCCTGTCACCGGGACAAAATACCTGACACAACTTAAAAGAAGAGAGGTTTGTTTTGGCTTATAATTTCAGCCCATGGTCGGCTGGTTCCAAGGCAAAAAAAAAAAAAAAAAAAAAAAAAAAAAAAAAAAAAAAAGTGGCATGATGGAAGGATATAGTGGAGGAAAGCTATTCAACTGATGACAGTGCCCAGGAAGAGGAGAGCAGAGAGCAGAACCAGGGACAAGAATGCATCCTTCCAGGTCACACTCCCCAGTGACCCGCCTCCAAACTCCAAACCAGCCTACCCCAACCAGTAGCATATTCATCCACTGAACTCATCAATGAATGAATCCACTCATCTGTATAGTGTCCCCGTGATTTAATCACCTTCCACACACATGAAATTCCAAGGGGACATTTTAAACTGTAACAAGTACCCACCCTGTTTGCACCCTCTACTCTGGAACAACTTACACAAAATGATGTGTCTCTCATGGAACAGGGGCTGCCCGGTGCTGCCTTGCACTCGATGGCCATGGTACATGGACTGTACTGAGGCACAAAGCAGGACTACATGTGCACCGTGGAAAAGGCTCCCCAGGGAGATGGTACAGGCAATAACCCAGACACACAGAAAATAGCAGGTTCTCAAAGGATGATTTGCTGCCTATGACGAATTTATATCTGCACACAGTGCAGCCAACACTGAAGTAATTATTGGGACAAAGAAAGCCTGTGTGAAAGCTGGGGCTAGTGGGTAAGGTGAGAAGTCAGTCCTCATCTGGCCAGACCTTGGTAGAGTCCAAAAGGGGGCACTGCAGCTCTGTATGGGAATATGGGCCGTGGAAGACTGGAAGCTCCTGGGACTCAATTCCAGCTTCTGCCCCTGACTCCACATTTTCTCAGGGTCTCCTTATGCCTGCCCTTTCCCCTTCAAAAGGTCCACCTTGTCTCATCCTCTGAATCGTCACTATCCTCCAGCCTTGCTTTTCTCCATCAGTCCTTAAACTTCCATCCCCTTCCCTCATCCCACTCATTCTTTGGAGTGGAAGAACTTCTCTCCAAGTAGAGGTTCAGTGTTGTGTTCATCTTCTGATTTCACACATGAAGACAGGGAGAAACAGACAAATGAGGACACTTGCCCACAGTCACTATGAGGAAAGAGGCAGTGCAGAAAGAGAACCCATGTCTGTTGATATCCAAGGGTGCTCTTTCTCATGGGCCAGTTATTTATTCAAAAACTTTACAGTGTTTATTATGTGCCAGGCACTATTGTAGAATACTATAGGCATAGACCAGTGAATAAAATGGATCATAATATCTATCTTGTGAAGCTGGCATTCTAGAAGGAGGAACAAACAGAGAAAGTCTGCAAAACAGTATGCTTTAAAGTAATAAACACTGGAAAAAATTCAGAGGGAAAGAGGTATAAGGAATGTGAGCATGGTTAGCAGTGGCTGTCACTGTAATAGGGGAGTAATTGAGAAGGTGACACTTGCCAACGGTGAAGTAGGTGAAGACATGAGCCATATGAAGACAGAGCATGCTGGGCCTTGGAGGGCCAGACGTGAAGAAGACCATCAGGGACCCTTTTTGCCAAGATGGTGCTGAATATAAAGAAGGAAGCTCTTGTCCCTCTCCCGGCCAAAGTCAAAACAAAGTGTCAAAGAAGGTAGTGTTGAAAGATGTCCAGAGCCACAAAAAACTAAGATCCAAATGTCACCCACCTTACGGTGGCCCAAGATGTTGAGGCTCCAGAGGGAATCCAGATATCCTTGGAAGAGCATCCCCCAGAGAAACTATCTTGACCACTAAGGTAATATCAACGTCCCTCTGACCACAGAGACAGCCATGAAGAAGATAGAGGACAACACATTTGTGTTCATCATGGATGTCAAGGTCAACAAACACCAGATCGAACAAACAAGCTATGAAGAAGCTCTGTGACATAGTTGTAGCCAAGGTCAATATCCTAACCAGGCCTGATGTAGAAAAGAAGGCACATATTCCAACTGGCTCCTGATTATGATTCCTTGGATGTTGCCAACAAAATTGGGATCATCTAAACTGAGTTCAGCTGGCTAATTCTAAATATACTTTTTTCACCATAAAAAAGACCATCACAGTGAAGAGTGACTGGGAGCTAGTGCTCTTGTGTGTGTGTGTATTTATTCAGCTATTTATTTATTTAGACAAGGTCTCACTCTGTAGTCCAAGTTGGTCCTAAACTCACTATATAACCCTGCTGGCATCGAACTCACAATAATCCTCCTGCCTGAGCCTCCAGAGTGCTGGATTACAGGCATGTGCCACCACGCCCCACTTATGTGGTACTAAGGAATAGAACTCGGGGCCTTGTGCTTGCTCCAGAGTAGGACCAGCAACCTTATGAAAGGGCTCAGGTATGAAGAGATTTTCCATTCCTTCCACCATTTGATGAAATAGGATTCCTTCCCTCTGGAGGGTGAAGCAACAAAGTTACATCTTAGAAGAAGAGACTATCCTTCACCAGGCACCAGTACTGCTAGCATCTTGATCTTGGCATTTCCTATCTCCAAAAACTGTGAGAAATATACTTCTATTGTTTATAAAGCAATCTGTTTATGTTGTTTTGTCATAGCAGTGCAAACAAGCTAAAATAAATAGACTCATAGTCGCCCAATATAGGAAAGGTCTTGAAAGCTACAGAGCCACTGAACAAATGCAATATGGAAGCTGTGGTAGGAGATCGAGATAAAGAATGATAGGCTAATTAATCTGTAGGAGGAAATTTCAAGACAACTTAATATTTAGGCTGTAGCATGGGTACCGCTGGCTGCTTTTAGCCAGATTTATTGTGAGAATCAGGGGCAAATATAGTGCATAAAAATTTGAGAAACTAAATTTCGACCCAGAAGAATTGCATGTAACATTGGGACCAAAAGAAGTGTAGTTGCTGCAGACACTAGCATCACTAAAATGGAACCAAGTAGTTTGTACAGGGACAAGAAGGAAGATGCTTTGAGGGCATCTCAGAAATTAGCAGACCTGATGTATAGGTGCACAGGTGCAAAAATTAGAAACTTCATTTGAGAAGAAAGTCCCTGTGATGTCGGCTTGAGAAAGGCTACCTAAGAAATCTATTCCCTGGGATTCATGTTACTGTGTTCAGCCATGCCCGCACTCAGTGGCTGCCTCAGCAAGATCCAAGGGGGCCTGGCTACTGCTTGAGCTGGCAGCAGACCTTGGCATTATCCACATGAGAGTAGTTTTTTAGGCATGCAGAATGCAAGACTTTTGGGGTCAGAAAGACTTCAATCTAGATTTCAAAGGAAGGCCTGGGAGGCCAGGCAAGGAGCCCCTGAGAGGGCAGTGCACGAAGCTGTAGAGTTCAGCCAGAGGTGCAGTGAGATGCCAGGAAGTTGGAGACGCCAGGTATGTGGAGCGTCTACAAGAAAGCTACAGACTAAGTAGTGCCAGCCCAAGAGAGGCTGTTTGTACTGGAACCAGCAAAGCCATAGGGTTGTGGCTCCCCAAGCCCTCTAGAACTCACATTTCATCACCATTTGCCCTAGGTGCTGGATATGGAACTACAGGACTTAATGTTGTTTCCCTGTTGGATTTCAGTCCTACTTTGGTCCAATTCTTTTCTACCCCCACCCCCTATTCCTTCCTTTTGGAATGGGAATATTTATCTTGTGCCATTATGCCATGTAATTATGTACTTTGCTTTTCATCTTTGTAGAGACTCACAGATAAGAGTTTTCTTGTGTCACTGAGAAGACTTTGGACTTGAATGTTTTAGTACGGCTGAAACTGTTAAGATTTCAGTAACACTTAGAGATGGACTAAATGTATTTTATGTAATGAGATGAACCGGAGCCTTTTTGTGGCCAAGGAGAGAATGTTACGGTTTGGAGCTAGAACATCTATCTCCCCAAAGCGTCACGTGTTCAAAAGTGAGATTGTCAAAGGGTTATTAGCAGATGGGGGCACTGTTTTCATCCGTGAATTGATCCATGGATGTGCTGTTAGGACATGAGGTTTCGCTGGAGTAAGTGTCTGTAACAGCAGGCATGCCCTTGTAGGGTATAACTCCTTCCTTGGTTCTTTCCTCTGTGCTTCCGGACTCTCCTAGTTACTTTTTCACTACCGGGACAAAGTATCCAACACTCACAACTTAAGAGAGGAAAGATTTATCCTAGTGCACAGTTTCAGAAGGTTCCAGACCACTCAGGGGTGGCTGGAAGGATCTGGTGGAGAATAGCTGCTTAAGGCATCACAAGAGGAAGAATCAGGGGCTTCGAGAAGAATCCAGGGCAAGATTATGTATCCTTTCAGGCTATGCTTCTGTAATAGGCCAGACACCTGTAATCTACCACATGCCTGTAATCCACCATATACTTGTAATCGCTTCTCTTGGCAAGGCCCCACTTCCTAACAGCAAATGAAATCCACAGACATTCCACAATATTCAAATACATGAAGCTTTTAGGGGATTGCCACGGATGGGATCTTGAGTGTCCCAAAAAACCTCATGTGTTTGGAACTCTGTGTTATTGGGAGGAAGGGCTGGACCAGGGGCAGATGTTTGGCATTTGACCTGGAGGGATTGTATCAATTTGTTGAGATTGGGGTTGCCCAGGGCAGAGCTTTCAGGTGTTTGTTATTGACTTGTGGGCCATGGAATGGGGAAAAGGCACCCATTCTGGCAAGGGATGAGGGGAGGGGAGGCGGTGGGTGCCAACCAGCCACTTGAAGTTGTTAAAGTAAGGAAGAAGAAATTTTGTTGCAGCTTCCTCCTGGGAAGACAGAGGCTTTGCCTGAGTCTGTAGACTCACTTGGCTTCCGTCTGCAGTCGGGTAGCAGGTCGTCAGTCTCTGTCTGCCATGTGTCTTCGCCATGGCCAGCTGCCTCATGAATGGACTGTGTGTGTGAGAGAGACCTTCTGAAACTTTGAGCTAAATAAATCTTTCCTCCCTTAAATTGTGGATGTTAGGTATTCTGTCACAAAAATGTATAAGTAACTTAGACAGGGACATTCCAGATCTAAACCATAATGTTCTGCCACGGCCTCCAAAAGACTCATGCCCACTTTTTAATGCAAAATACATTTTGTCCATCTCTAAGAGTTGCCAAAGTCTTAAAAGTTCTAGCACTTCCAAGAAGTCCAAGTGCAAAGTCTCCTCTGAGACTCAAGGCAAACTTTTACCTGTGTACCCCTGTGAAAATCAAAGAAACGTTAAACACTTCCAACATAGCAATAGCACAGGACAAACATTCCCATTCTAAAATGGTGGAAGAGAAGGATAGAAAGGAAGGAATGGGACCAAAACACAAATGAAAGCCGGAGAGGCAAATGTTAAATCCTGTAGTTCCATTAAATCCTGCAGCTGTACGTCCAGCACCCGGTGCAAACTGTGGTGAGATGTGAACTCCAAAAGCTTTGGATAGCCCAGTTCCTGCAGCATTGCCTCTGGTTGCAAGCTCCATGGCTTCTCTTTTAGGATGGCTTCACTCACAGCCTGAGGCCTTGCTCAGCAGATGATCCACATTTCTGGCATCTCCCAGTTTCGGAGGTCTTTACTGCACTTGTGGCTTCACCTTCACAACGTTAGGTACTTTCCTTTTAGGGGTACACTGCCTGGCCTCCAAAGCCTTCTTCTGAAATCTAGGTGGAAGTGTTCCTGACCCCACAACTCTTGCATTCTGCATGCCTGTGAAACTAGCACCAATGTGGTTGATGCCATGGTCTGTTGTCAGCTTCAGGTGTAGTCGGGCCCCTCTGAATCATGGCTGCAGCAGTCTCCAAGTGCCTGGATGGCTGAATACCAGGCGGGTGAAGTCTGGCAAACTTCAAACTTTGGTCCTTCAAGATGCCCTGTGTTATTGTCCTCAGAGCAAATTCTCTTGCCTTTGCACCCTTGAATGGGGTGATGATGCCTTGATTCCTGAGATGCCCTCGAGTCATCATTCCTGTAGTCCTGATGCAGAGCACTTAGTTTTAATGCTAATCTCTTAAATAACTATGTGTTCTTTTTGTCCAAATTTTCAGTTACTTTCTTCCCAGAGAGCCTGCAGACTTTTTACATCTTTTTCCTCTGATGTTCTTTCTTGCTTTTCACTGTAGAATTGGCTAAAACTCCAAGCACTAACATTGTGAAAGCCTGAACACTGGGCTACCTTGAAATTTTCTCTGCCAGATTAAGTAGTCCATCATCCACAATCTCAGTTTCAGGCAAAGTCCCAAGGCTGGAGCAAAATTCTGACACACTTCTTGCCAGAGCATAGCATGCATGGTTTCTTGAGGCTGGAGGAATAGCACAGCAGTTAAAGCACTTGCCTAACAAGTGTGAGGCCCCAGGTTCGATTCTTCGGCACCATATAAACTGGACATGGTGGCACACACCTGTAATCTCAGAACTTGGGAGGTGGAGGCAGGAGGATTGCCATGAGTCCAAGGCTAGTCTGGGTACCATAGTGAGTTCAGGACCAGACTGGGCTACAGAATGAGATCCTGTCTCAGAAAAAAAAGCATGCATAATTTCTATATCTATTGCCAGTAGAGCCCTCCTTCCCATGTGAAACCTCTTGGGCGTGGCCTTAGTTCACAGTTTCAAAAGGTCCCAGTCCATTCATGGGTAGCTGGGAATGGCAGGAAGGATCTGGCAGTGAACACCTATGCGGGACATCACAAGAAGAAGAATCAGGAGCCTTAAGAAACCAGGGCAAGAATATATATCCTTCCAGACCACATGTTTATAATAGGCCACAGGCCTGTAGTATACGCATGCTTTCATGTGCTCTTTCATATCCCTATAGTCCACCCCTCCTGGCCAGGACCCACGTCCTAGTACATGGCAATTCACAACATCCAAATGCATGAGGTTGTGTGTGGACATTTTAAGACATAACACTGGCTGCATAAGGTGAGGAGATTTTCTCCACCATGCCTCCCATTTCTACCTTGGAGCCAGCTGACCACAAACTAAAGCCCCCGCCCCTCAAATGTGAGCCACAATAAAGTTGTTCTCCTTTAAGTTGCGAGTCTCAAGTGTTTTGTCCTAGCAGCGGGAAAGCTGTTGTATACACAACACAAAGATACTTACTGAGCCCCTTTCATCCCTTCATCTCCATTGCTTTTCCAGAAGGAAGGAAGCCACTCATAGGCACCCAGGTAGGAAAAGGTTCTGAGAGCTGTGAGACCAGTAAGATGATGCAATATGGAAGCTGTGGTGCAGATGAAGAGGTCCAAAAGTTTAGCACATAATCAAGTGCATGGGAAGGCTTAAGCCTTAGGTGAGTTTTGGGTGTTCTGGAGAGTCCAGAAAGCCTGACTTGAGTGGAAAATCAACCTGTGAAGAACAAATGCGAAAAGAAGCACATAGTAAATCTCTAGTTATCCATGAAAGACACAGACCTATTTCTCTTCGTAAGCTCTCCGGTGGGAACACTGGTTTTCCTAAAAGTTCCATTTGCCCTAGAGTGTCCCATTCCCAGATACAAAACCAACTCCATCAAAGGGGCCAGGTAGAACTTACCAGGGCCTAGTGTTGCTGACACTGCAGGTAAGGGAGTCCTGTGTAGCACATTCACTCACTGGAGACACATCTCACAGACTAAGAGTGAGTTAGATCAAGAGTGAGGAATGAAAACCTTGATAATCATTGGTAAGATCTGGAATAGGGAGAGGTAGAGGTGATTGATATCCATTTAGGTATGGTCAGTGATCTGGGGATGGAAGAAAAGTGTGACTTTTGCATACAAGGTCTTTTAAGATGGGGCCAAACACCCCCTACCTAGGGCTGATAGCCAGTGGCCCTCAGGCTTGAATTTCAAAGAAAATATCAAGGCTCCTTCAAACTTTGACTTCTTTCTGGACTGGGTGCCCATTCTGCCAATGGCTATTGGTTCTTCAAGTAAATGACCCTCATCTGACCCCTCTCCAGCTAAAAAGCTGAGCACTCCCAACTTTCTTAATTTCAAAAGCTCTATTCCCATCCTTACTCCCTATTCACCAATCCCAGGCTCCACATAAAAAACCTGGTGCTCAAAGATTCAAGAGAAAGGTAATGAGCTATCTCACAGTGACACAGGAGAAATGGGCCTGAGGCTTCCTAAGAGGTATTTTTTTTTTTTTTTTACTATTCTTCTCTTTCTTCTGTAGCTGCTCCAAATGGCTTGCAGTCAGCTATAGCTATGTCAGATACCCCCTACTCCTACACCAGACACTGCTGAGATGGGAGTATCTCCAACATGGGGCTATGAGTCCAACAGAGCAAGAAATGTGTCCAACTGACAGAGTCTGCCACTTTGTAGGTGTCAGTGTTTGCTCAATGAACAGATGCTGTAGTAAATTGACAGGCACACATGAGGGGACCAAGTCATGGTTTCTCCTTACTGCTAACATACTTGCATTTCAAAGGGATCTCCTGAAGACACAGGGCTTCAGCCTAAGGGTGAACCTTGTAATGGTGGAAATTCATGGTCTGTAGCAGGCTTGAAGAGGCATTTTTTTTGAACAAATGGGACTATACAAGTCCCTTGAGTTACATCCCAGCCCCTGCCGGCTCATGCTCTGTAGTTCTATTTCATTTATTCAACACATATTTGTTGAGTATGTATTGTTCACCAAGTTCTGTATTCCAGGGCTCTGCTTTTAAGGAAACCAAAGTAAATCTTAACTTTGACATTTCTTTCTAGCTTCTATCTCTTCGCTGTTTCCTAACCTTGAATGTCAAAAGCAAGGAGAAGGAAACAGGCTCAGAGAGATGAGAGGTACATCATGCAGGTAGAGGTAAGGCAAAGTCCAGGACACCCCAGTAGCTTTTGTGGAGGTGAGTGAAATCCAAGCCTTCATCTTTCATCCAATCCCAAGGAATCACTGCCACAGCTCATGGGCAGGGCCCACTAGAGTATAACATCCTGCCTGAAGGTCAGATGGGGTCCATATGGCTGGAGTGCCCATCTGAGCCTTTCAGTGAGCACGACTGAGTTAGTATGCTGTCCATTCAGTATTCAATGAGAAATGGCAGGTCCTGCGCTAGGCTCTGGGTCCAGAGTTGAGTAAGGATTAAGCCCCACCTACAAGGTGCTCAAAATCCCATAAAGGAGAGAAATATAGAGATCGTTTCCATACACGTTGGTAATTGACATAGACATAGACATGGGGCATTAGGGGGAACACACACCTCAGTCAAGCCTGGAGAGTGTGAGATAGATAGCGGTTAGGTTTCTGGAAGAAACTACAATCTGAGTCTTGAAAGGCAAATACTGCAAGTGATGGGAAGAGGCTAGGAAGGCACTCTAGTGGGGATTCATATAAGTAAAGACAAAGCGCTGAAGGTGCCTGTCTGCAGGTGTCAGGTCCCAGAGAGTCTGTATCGTGTAGCAAGCCAGTGTTTTGCAATCTAGTTCTTCTGAACAATATAGACTATGAAAAGATGTGACGAAGAGGGTCTGATGTCAAAGAGGCGGGGGCAACAAGCTTTTAGGGTGATCCCTCTTCCTGGCGCCATACATTAGCATAGTCAAGATGCAATGTCCTACAATAAATACGCACGTTTTACTTTGTTGGGCTCAGCATTTCCCTAACTAATTTGTTGATTTTGAGTCTCCTTTTTGACTAGGTTCTATAGTTTGGGAAATGTCGTTAGCATCAAGGGCATAGCAGAGAGTTTTAGATATAGAGTGATGAAAGTGGGTGTGTCTCAAAAGGCTCCCTTTGGATGCCCTGTGGACTGAGGACTGGAAAAATGGAAGGGCAGTAGGGAGATCAAGAAAGGGAGTACTGTCATTGTCCAGGCAAGATAAATCACAGTGAAACCCATCACAAGGATGGGATGTGCATGGTAATGATGTTGAGGCCTGTCTCATCTCTGAACCAGGCTCTGAAGCCTGCCCACAGCCTAATTGAACCTCCTTGTTCCACCCAGTCCCTCCCTATGTTTTGTCTCTGCACTTTTCCCAGCCCATTTTTATTTCAGTCTCTCCGTCCTGGCTACTCCTGGTTGCCTATGACACCATACTGCTGGCACCACAAAAGGCTGGCTTCCTGGCTTCACTCTATCCCAGAACCTTTAAAAGATGAGGTCTCAAGAAGCCCACAGTGCTAAATTTACTTCTCTCCAGTGGACTTGCAACTGGCTAGGTCTGGCCTCAGGCTCTTTCTCTTTTATGAAGCATTTTATGACTTTTCACTAGAGTGACTTTGCTAGAAAGACTCGCTAGCCTGATGGCAGTGGTGAAATGATGATATGGGATGCAGAGAAGTCTGATCTAGAAGGAGATGCAAGTAAGTAGCTTTTCCCCCATGGATTAGCTTCATTTCCTCACCCTAGTGAAGTGTATAGCCAAAGTCATTGGCAGATACCTCCTGCCAGAACATTTCTGTAGGTAGGGTGGATGGGCACCTATGGTGCAAAAATGCACACAGCAAAGACGGAAAAAGACCAGACTATTATTAGCCTACAGGTAGAGGATGTAAGGGAGAGTTATAGGAGGATGGATATGAACAACAAATGTTCTATGTGTGTATGAAAGTACCACATTGAAGCCAAATATTTTATAAAATTAATAGGCACAAATAAAAACGTATTTTAAGAAAGGTCCGCAGGGCCTTCAAAAGCCTGGGTTGGCTGAAATGCTCATAAAAGGGAGCATTAGCCAGTGACCCTCAGATCTTTAGAGGTGTATGCTCTTGCATGTGCGCGTGCGTGTGTGTGTGACATTGTGACCTGGCAGCTTTGATGCATCCATTTGGACATCGGGAATATTATGTTCTGACTTTAATGGGATGGCTTTGACAGAAAGATTTTTATAAGGCCTAAAATTAAACCATTAAACTTTCAGTTTAAAAAATGAGCATTATTATGTAACACTATTTGAAAAGAACATCTTCACCTCACCATTTAACCTCCCTCTATTGGTGACCTGAGTTCTGATGGGGACTGGTGGACAAGCTCAACAATGAGGGATATTCAGGGATACCAGAGAAGCCCATCAACTGACAATAAAAACACGGTGACTTTACATTGAAATGCAGCCATCTGGGCAAAGTGTGCAATATCAGCAGAATAATGGCCCTCAAGATGTTCTTAATGGTAGGATGTACTGCAGAATGGTTATGCAAGGAGCGAGAGAGTACGCAGTCATGTGTCCACACAGTGGCACAGAAAAACTACCCCAGGCATAGAGACATCTAGGGGCACACACAGACACACAGCTTTACAGTCCTTTTGCTTTACTCGGCTTACTAGTTTACATGTGAATCTCATAAAGAAACACCTCACAGATACACCCAGAAACATGTCGGTGTGGATATTTGGGTACCCTGTGACCCATCAAGTGGACATGTAAAATCAACTATCACATTGAGGGAGAGGGCAAAGGTGATCCTGAGGACTCTTTCCTGTTGGAAGATACTAACTTCATTGCTGATTCTCTGCAATGCACATTTATACTCACTTTGCTTTCAGAATTGAGTCAAAGAGATCAGATTATCCACTATGGTCTGCTGGAGAGGAGACGGGAGGGTTGGAGGTGTGGCTAGACAGCCTCCGGGCCGACCCTTTCTTCCTCCTCACGGTAAGGCTTCCCATTTGCCAAGAAGCTCCATAGGACTGGAATTGGACTGGGAACTTTGAGGACCGAAACATGAACCTCTTCCTCTGATACCCTCTATGGCAGGGAGAATAGTAGAGATTACCTACTTGGAACCTACACACTATAAGTACCTTAATAGCAAAGGACTTTTTCTAAAAGTTTTTAAAAATGGACATAATTGTTTCTTAAGAATCAATTATTATCATAACATCATCATCATAATCCAATGGTGATTTTTTGAACACTGCAGCTCATCACAAGATGATAGTGTGTAATGTCAGTTGAAGTCTCAATAGCCCAATTTATGCAATATGGATAAAATGCTGTGAATGGCACCTGAGACCAGAGTACCATAATGGCCAGGTCACTGGCAATGCACATTTAGTAGTGACAGTGATGAGTTCTTTATGTGTACTCATGGTCAACAAAAATTATCCATATACAAAATGTTCCTTTAAAAAGTCATTGTTCCCTTTTAAAGTAAACATTCCCGATTCTGAAATATCATTAATCTACAAAAAGAATGATGCTAGCACTCTGGATAAAAGATCCTCAGCACTGCTGTTATCTCCATTTTTAGTTGAAGACTCAGAGGCACTGAGGGGCTAGGGAAGTGGTGCGAGGTATCTACCTCCTAAGAAGGGAAAGCAGAAATTAAACCTCACGTCTGCCGACTATAAGTTGTCATGAGACAGTGAGGAGCCTGGGGCACAGAGAGGAAAGAAGTTGTGAGTTAGGATGACAAAGGCTTACCTCTCCTGCCTCCCACAGAAACCAGTTCTGTGTCCAGTCCTTCCTAACTGGGCTCCTCTTGGAGTCTTAGAATTCAGTGACATGTGCCCTGCAGAGGCAAACTCTGGGCTTGGGAGAGGAAAAGAATGGAAAAGCTAACCTCGGGAAGGGAATGAGCTCATGGGAGGACACGAAAGGCCGGGAGCTGGGTGTGTTGGCATGTGTGGGAGGTGGGGCCACCAGAGATGTCTAGGGAAAATAGGGATTCACCACAATTCTCATCACTTCCAGATGGCACAGACCATCTTGCCATTGCAGTGCAGAAGCTGGGGGAGACACCACAAGTAAATTGGACCAGGAAAAAGGCTAACAGGGCCCCATTACTGAGGCTAGAATCTGCCCAAGGGAAGCAAAATGTGTGTGTGTGTGTGTGTGTGTGTGTGTGTGTGTGTGTGTGTGTGTGTGTTGTATATTGGTTTCTCATGGCTGCTATCATGAATTACCACAAACTGGGTGCCTTAACCTCATTGAAATTCGTTCTCCGGATGTCTGAAATCAAAGTGTTGGCAGGGCCAGAATCCCTCCTGTGGCTGTGGGGGAGACTCGGTTGCATGCCTCCCTTGTCGTTTGTAGTGGCTTCTGGCAATCATTGGCATTCTTTCACATCAGTTCTCTTTCCTGTACCTCTCAAAACACCCTCAGCCTTTTTTTCTATAAAGATGTACGTGATTCAGCAAAGGAAACAATCAGCAAGGTGAAGAGACAACCCACAGAGCAGGAGAAAAATCTTTACCAGTAATACTTCAGAGGATTAATATCTAGAATATACAATATCAAAAAATAAATGACCCCATCAAGGAAGGGGCAGCTGAAATGAAAAGAGGCTTCTCAGAAGAGGAAGTACAAATGGCCAACAAGCACATGAAAAAGTGTTCATCGTCACTGGCCTTCAGGCAAATGAAAATAAAAACAATGATGAGGTTTCAGCTCATCCCAGCGAAAATGACCTACATTAAGAACTTAAAAAACAATTGTTGATGAGGCTGTGGGAAAAGGGAGCATTTCTGCACTGCTGGTGGGACTTCAGTCTGGTTCAATCGTTATGGAAAACAGTCTAGAGACTCCTTAGAGAGTTGAGACTACAAATCCTATTTCACACAGCTACTGCTCTACTGGGCATGTCCTCAAAAGAAATAAAGATACCATAAAGACACCAGCATACACATGTTTATAGCAGCACAATTCAAAATAGCTAAATCCTGGAAACAACTTACTTGCGCATCAATATAGAAATGGTTTTTAAAAAGATGTGGTACCTATACACAATGGAATACTATGCAGCCACATATAAAGACAGACTTGAAGCATTTGAAAGAAAATGGGGCCACCTTGAGTCAATAATGCTCACCGAAATGGACTAAAAACCAAGGACTGACTATAGACAAGTGTCCCTCTTACAAAATTTACAAAAATAATGACATAAAAAGGCTCCAACTTGACAGACAGGGTAGCAAAAGGGGTAATGGACTGCTAAGAAAGGAATGAATCTCTGATATGGAGGGGGAAGACATAGAACAAGGATAAGAAGGAAGGGAAAAGAGGCCAAATTGGTGTAGATGGTCATTGGTTCCCTAAGCCATATAATTCTAAGGTGTTACAGAATTTGGAATTCATATATACAATAGAAAAGATACATGAGATTGCATCTAGGGCCCACCCAGATTGCTCAGAGGGTAATCTCATCTCAAAAAACATAGACTCTTTTTTTCAGAGTAGCTACTGTTCAACCTACTACAGGAGGCTGAAAGTGTGCATTGTAATGATTTCAGGATCTACTGCTCTGTGGTTCATTCTGTGTCTAATGGCCATCCATTGGAATTTCTTTCTGGCACAATAAAGGCAAGCAGTAAGGTAACTCTCTAAAGAACTCTATTTTAAAGCAAGAAAAAGTTTCCCAGAAGCATATATATCAGGTTTCCCCAGGTGTCAAACTAACCTGAATTTTGTCCTATGTCAATGGCTAAAATGATCACAGGCTAGGAGTTAACACTTCTACAGTAGGCTTAGAGCTTTCAAAATCTGCCTCTTGATGTATTTGGCCATGCGGAGGAAGATGGGGACTTAAACAAAATTGGGTTTCCAGTCAGAAAGTTGAAAGGCATGAAGTGAAAGAATACCTAGTTTTCATACTATTATTATGGATTGCTTAAAAACAGATTGATGAACTAGGGAACACTGTTGCATCTTGTAACCACTATTGGTTGGTAAGATAAGCTCTGAGTGTAATAAAAGGTGTTTTTCATGCAATAGAGGCAGCTGACCAACCTTAGGGACAAACCCAGAGGCTGCAAGACTACAAATTTGAGGAGCTGATGGCTTAGGTGGCATTTCTTGTATTTAGTGATGGCAGCTATGATTCCTCTTATGATTTTTAAAATTCAAGTGAGATTCCCATGACATATACTCAATCATTTTAAAGCCTACCGTTCAGCGGCATTTAGCGCAACCACTATGTTATGTAACTCCCATCTCTATCTGGTTTTAAAACTTTGCCATCATCAGAGGGCTCTACAGGTCCTTTGAGAGCTCACTCCTGTGCCCCTTTCCCTAGTAACCACTATTCTGTTTGCATGACAGTAACATACAAAACATTCAGAATTTGCCTATTCTGAATGTTTCACATAAAAAGAATCAAATAAAATATGTGGCTATTTTATGTTTGGCTTTTTTAAAAATTTAGCTTAATGTTCCTGAGGTTCATTCAGATTACAGAATGTACTATTACTTCATTTCCTTTTATGGCTGAATTGTCTAGATATACCATACTTTGTTTATTCATCCATCTGTTGATAAACTTTGAATTACTTCAACCTTTATCTGTTGTAAGTAGTGCTACTATGAACATTTGTGACCATTATACATTTGAGTACCTGTTTAATTGTTTTGGGTATATGAGGTATTATCACAAACTACACTGAAGGTTTAAATTTTAAAAATTTATTATGGTAAAAATTCCAATTAATCCCCTAAATATAAATATACTCTCCCTTGTCTCAAACACATGTATTCCATTGTTTTTCTGCTACCCGAAGCAGTTCTGAAAGTCTTCCTTCCTTTCACTGAGTTTCGTGGCTGCTTATGTCCTGAATTGATTCAAAATGTTTAACTTTCATGATCATTTTGACTTTAAGAAAGAGCCAGAAGTTGTGCAGTGTCAGATCCAATGACTGAGGTGGATGAGGATACACTGTAGTGTTTTTATGAGCCTGCCTTCCCATTGGATGGCACTTGTCAGCAGCATTCACTGTATTTTTGCCACATCTCATAAAGATAATCATAAAAAAAGAGTTCCAGAACTGCTTCAGAAAGTAGCAAGTAAGATGAGATAATTGTGTTCAAAGTGGGTGGGGAGTATTTTGAGGGAGGATTAATGTCAATGTGTCTTTTACTGTAATAATTTGTCAATTTAAGCATTCACTATATTTTAACTGTTCATACGACGTACTTTATTTCTGATCTACAGCCATGAAAATTCCTTGTAAATTTACACTGCACAGTTTATTCTCACGTCTGAAATAAGACATGGCAGGAAGCAGTGGTACGCTGGCCTGCAGTAGTCCCAGTACCCAGTCCTTCCCGGGAAGGATCCTTCTGAAGGCGGAAGTGAGGAGGAGACAACAGTGTAAGGGAGAAGCAAACAGTTGGCCCAAGGATACCTTTGGTTCCTTCAGTTCCAAGAGTCTTTCCCTGGAGGTCTTCCAGACCCACTACTGTGGGACCTCACCAGGAAACCGGGCTGAGCAGGGAGGGGAATTCACAGTGTTGGCAAAGCATGGGGAGGGGAGCCAGGATGACAAGGAAAGGTAGCTTCTGGCTCTCTTCCCCAGGCCCTGGGGGATGGGGCTGGTTCGGAACGCTATCTATGAGGTCTCCCTGGGATTGGGAGGAGGAAGGAGGGGAGAGGGAGAAAAGCAGGGGAGGGGGGGATATTAAAGTTCCTTTTCTTGGGGAGTTAGGTTTCTTTCCATTTGAAGAGAAACCATTGGTCTATGGTGTGGCTCCCAAGGGATAAACTAACAGGGTCCCTTGCTTCCTGCCTCCTTCGGACTTACACACTTACCTGCTGCTGTCACAGTCTTTTGTAAAAATCAAGATAGGTGGGAGGGGTGATCAGAGCTGGATTCTAGCCACCAGTAGGAAAAGGAAAATTATGCTTTTTCCAGGTCCTCAGACTTCCAGGACAAGGAAACACCAGAGAGCTGGTTGTGTTTGAGGGAGCCAGTCTCAAAAGCCTTGGTGAGGCAAGTGTTTTCCACTGTCCTTGGCCTGGGCCAACCCAAGCCCCGCCCGAGGCTGGACTGTAGAGGAGGGTCTCACCCCACTATGAATTCACCATATTTTTGGGCACATTTTATACATCCATAAGAATAAATGATGACTTTCTTATTTCCTGTTTCTTTCCCTGACAAAAAGGGCCAAGGTAAGGAATCGAAGGAAGAGCTCCCTTGGGGCATGAGACAGAGGACAAGGCACTGCCAGAGACTGAGGAGCAACGAGGCAGATGCCTGGCGCGAGGGAAAAACGGACATGACAAAGGCCGAACAGGGGTTGGAGAAGTGACTGGAGGCGTCCCCCACGGCTCTGGATCTTAGTCCGGCCCACTGAAGTACAAAGGTTTTTTGTTGTTGTTTTTTTGTTTGTTTGTTTGTTTTTTTCTTGGACTTGCTTTATTTCACTCTCTAGTCTATCCAAGTTCATCTTGAAGAAATTCTGGTTTTCTAGGAAAACCTGGTTCTGGAATACTCTCTGACTTCCAGGGCCTCATATTCCTCACCCTTTAGGTCACACGGATGGCTTATTGTAGGCCAACACATGATGCACAATGTTGTTCCTGTCTTTTCTTTCCCTCCCTCCCTCTTTCTTTCCTCATGTTTTCTTCCCCAACCCCAGGCCATCTAGGTAGACTTGAATAAGGGAGTAGAGGTTTGGGAGGAGGGAGGCTTGATCTGGAGAAGATGACCCTCAGACAGCTTGGAGATACTTAAATGCTAGGTCTCAGACAGCTGTGGCCTTGATTCCATTTCCAGCATTGACTGTGTGTGACCCAGGCCAAGTCCTTTCTCTCTTCTGAGCCTGTAGTCTCTCATTTATGAAATGAAACCACTGGAATGCATCTGTGGTTTCTATACAATAAAACAATGCTATGTTCAGATAAAACCTAGCCGGCTGTGGTGGCGATGTATGCGGGGTATACACTCAGTGCAGCCAGCTTCTGTAACTGTTCTTGAAGCGTATGCTTACAACCCTAGAATTTTGCATATTCATTTATTGAACAAGTATTTTTCCAAGAGGCTGTGACTAGCCTTAAAGTTGATGTTCTCGCTTGCCCTAGTATCAGGGGATATGTTGCGAGTGCACTAATTGTTGTGGCCTCTGGCGCTGTATCTCAAATGTCTGCTGTGGGGTCACACCACAGTGCTCACCCAACAGTGTGAGCAGGGCTCTCTTCTCTTCTCTCTCCCATTTTCTTGATCCCCCTTCCCCAATCTCTTCCTTCTCTGCCAAATTCTGTCTCTTCCAAGGCAGGCAGGGAAAAACACCTATATTCTACTTTTCTTTTTTTTCTCTCAAATCGCCCTGGAACTCATAGCTACTCAAAAAAAGAGGGGAGTAAGGCCTGTTGGCACAAGTCTGTAACCTCAGCACACTGGGAGTCTGAAGCAGGAAGATAACATGTTTGTGTCCTGTCTGGGTTACCTAATGAGACCCTGTCTCAAACTCAAAAATAAAAAAAAAAAAAGGGCTGGTGATATAGGTAAGTATGAAGGCCCTTGTTTCAGTCCCTAGTGACAGAAAGAGGACGTGAGAGATGGCTGTTCGCAAAGGCAGAGGATTCATCTATACTTGTTTTCTGGGTTTCTGAATATCTGCTTGTTGCCCAATGAACATGTTAATATATTGTCCAGGGCCAACTGCTCCAGTACAAGCCGCTTCACCCACAGAGCACATGCGTGCTTGTCCTGAAGCTTTTCTCCAGGGTAAGAGGAAGCGGGGAGTTAGAGAAGGGAGAGTACGTTACCCCCAATGCTGCTATTCTTACTGCTTGGGGGCACTCAGAAAGAGGCCTGTGCTTGGTACCTTTGAGGCAGAGCCTATCGACAGGTATGTTTGATAAGCAGCCCAGGTGATTGCTCTTAGCGGTGAAGTCTAGCAACACAGGAGAAGTGATCCTCATTGTGGCTGCAATTGGAATCACCTGGGGGAGCTTTGACAACTCTAGATACCCAGGTCCCACCCCAGACAATGGGGATGGAATCCAGGGATCAACATTTTCAATGTTTTCTAGGTGATTCCAAAGTGTGAGTAGTGTTTAGAACCCTAGCCCTAGATGGTCTGCGAACCCCCTCAACCCTAAATTCCATGGCATAGACTGCCTGCTGAGGGAAAGAGGGTGGCAGTGATGGTGGGGTGAGAGGAGCTGGCCTGTTCAGGAAGGTAGCACTGAAGGGAATGGGCACTGGAGTGTCTGGCCACCTGCTGGAGGATGAGAAGAAGGGCGTTGTGACAACTGCGTGTACCCAGGAAGACATCCAAGACCTAGATAGAAAGCCCATCAGCTGCATCTCTGAGGGCAATAAGGGCTCTAGTTGTGATTCTCTGGTCCTTTGCTCTGGCTTCCATCCTCTAGATCTTTCACTTTTGGTAGGGACTGTACTCTCTTAGTAATTCCTTTTTATTTATTTATTTTGTTTTGGTTGAACCGGGGATTGAACCCAGGGCTTCTCCACTGAGCTACAACCCCAGAGGTTTCTCCCACTCCCTTTTATTTCGAGATAGAGTCTCGCTAAGTTGCCAAGTTGAATACGCTGGGCTCGAACTTACCATCCTCCTACCTCAGGCTTCCAGAATGCTGATATAATAATTTCCTTTCTGATCTCTGGGTGCAGATAAGGAGACAGCCCTGCTGAGGTTAACAGCTTCCCAAACACGGCTTCCTCTAAAAAGAAGAATTGCGGCTGAGAGAGGTCAAGTGGCTTGCCCAAGGTCAAGCAGCAGGTAAGTGGCAGAGCCAGTATTTAAGTCCAAGTCTAGCTGAATCCCGAGCCTCTGTGCTCTCACTGTCTCCAGCTTCCTCTTGTTGAGAAACCAGAGAGGGAGGAAGAGCCACTGTTGCATGACTAGCCAGCGGCTGAGTGTGAGCGGCCAAGCCAGCACTTGTCCTGTCCAAGGCGATGTGGCCTTAGCGTGCCAAGGAGTTAGTTCGTACAACTAGGTGTGGTCGTGCAGAACTGTGATCCCAGCCTTTCAAGAGGCTGGGGCAAGAGGACTGCGAGCTGGAGCCTAAGCTAGACAGTTCAGTGAGACCTGTCTCCAAACTAAGAATACAAAAGGGCTGGGGATATAGCTCGTTGTGAAGGTCCTGACTCAGCACCCAGTACTGGGTGGAAAGCATGAAGGACTTCGCCTCACCTTCAAGACAAATCCCCTGCTTCTCAGCTGGTGTCAGAGGCTCTCACTTCGCCAATGGGTCTCAGCTTGTGCTTCCAGGCCATCCGCAATTTCCCCCTCCCTGCTGTGAGCAGGGCCCAGCTATAGCAGACCTATTGCTTGTTCCCTGGTTCCCAAGCTGGCTGGCCTAGTGTCCGTACTGTGCCTGCGATGCGCTTCTGCCCCACGCTCTGCACTCCAGACCTTGGGGGTGTGAGGTCACCCTTCCATCCCGTACAGGCCCTGTGTGTGTGCTGGGCATAGGGGATTCAGTGAAGGGCAAAGGTAATGCAGCTCTTCCTGCTACGAAGTTCACAATAGAGGATCGGATACGCTGCGGATCTGTTATACAGATCATTGATGATTGTAATTTTCAGTAAGCGCTATGCTGGCAAAGTGAAGGGCATAAAAGTAGGCAAGTAACCTAATTTAGGGATCCAGGGAAGTTCCTCTGAGAAAGTTAAAGAATGAGCAGGACTTTTCAAAAGTGGGACAAAAGTGGAAGAGAAAGGTATTTCAGGCACTTGAGATAGCATGAGCAAACATCCTGTGGCTGGAAACCACTGGAGAGTATGTAAGCTCAGTGTAGTGAGTGTAGTGAGGGATGAAAGGAAAGGTAGGGGATGACACGGGAGAAGTATGCAGAGGTCAGAGCTTGCAGTAGTTGTGGCAAGGGCTGAACTTTTATTTCTAAGGTCAATGGAAGCCACAGGAGACTTCCATGCGTGTGCATAGCATGGTTTGATTTATGTTTTAGGAAGATTGCTCTGGTTCTATCTGAATGATAGCTTGCAGGAAGGTGACAGCATACTCAAAAGAAAAGAGAAGCCACTCGTGTATTACTAAAACAGAGAACTTAACAATCAGACTGGGTTACACAGTACATAAGATGACTGAGAAACCAGGTTAGCTGCAGCAGGAAGCTGCTGTCTCCTCTAGAGCTGAGAGGGATGATGGGAAGAAATATCATCACTTGAACCCAGGTGCCACACCAGTCACAGCAGGATCCCCTGGTGAGCGATGGGACAGAGGAGACAGCTGCTGCTAAAGTCACTACCCCGGGCAGAGAGGGGAGGAAAGAGCTTGGATTCTCATTTTGTGTTGCTCTCTAGTCTTTCGCCAGTGCTTCCCACAGCCCAAACTCAGTACAGAACACAGCATGAGACAGGCCAAAGACAATTGGGGAGCAGAGTGGCAAATGACAGGCACAAAGAAATGTAAGGAATGTTGGTGGCCTGAACTTGGTGGGCTAAGTCAATGCATAAAACTCGTTCCACCCAAACATCAGGTTTCCAGCAGCCCATCTGCTATGGGTATATACCATGTGAATTCCTGTACAGAGGAGTTGAGGGGTAGAACGCCCCTGGGAGGTACTTGGGTCATGAGGGTGAAACTCTTGTGAGGGGACTAATGTTATTATCTCAGAAGTGGGTTAGTTATGAAGAGAGTGGGTTGCTATAAAAGTCGTCCACTTGTGGGGATGGAGGAATAGCTCAGCAGTTAAAGTGCTTGCCTAGCAAGCACTAAGTACTGGAGTTTGATTCACCAGCATCACGTCAGGTGGGCATGGTGGCGCACACCTCTAATCCTAACACTCAGGAAACTGAGGGAGGAGAAGTAAGCCACCTGTGTCCCTGCTCTCTGGCTGGATCACCTTCACCCTTTCACCTTCCACCATATTGTGACACAGAACCTAGATATCAGCTCCATGCCCTTGAAGTATCAAGCCTCCAGAATTGTTATCCAAATAAATTTCTTTTCAAAAAGAAACTCCCAGGACTGCAGGGGTAATTCAGTGATTAGAGTGTTTGCCTGGGAAACTCCAGGCCCCAGGTTCAATCCCCTAGCACCACATACTGTCTGAGCATGGTGGCACACACCTGTAATCCCAGCACTGGGTGGGGGGCACTGGGGTGGGAGGATCGCCATGAGATCTAGGCAGTCTAGGCTACATACCCCAGAGTTCAGGGCCAGCCTGAACTATAGAGTGAGACCCTACCTCAAAACAAATAAATAAAAATAAATTCCCCAATTGAATGTAATTATTATGTATTACAAATACATACTAATAAAATAATAAATTCAGTAAAGTAGCACATTATAAAATCAATACCCACACATCAATAGCATTCCTATACACCAATAACAGATCCAAAGAGAAAGAAATCAAGAAAACAACCCCCTTCACATTAGCAACAAAAATAAAAAAAAATACTTGGAAATAAACGTCACCAAAGAGGAGAAATACCTGTACAAAGAAAAGTACAAAGCCCCAAAGAAAGAGATTCAAGAAGACTTTAGAAAATGGAAAGACATCCCATATTCCTGGGTAGAAAGAACTAATGTTGTCAAAATGGCCATACTCTCAAAGCTACTATACAGATTCAATGCAATACCAATCAAAACACCAAGTACATTCTTCACAGAAGCAGAAAAATAAAAACCTTAAATTTTATATGGAACCAGAAAAGGCCCAGGATCTCTATAAGCAATTCTAAGTAACAGGGCAAAACCGGAGGAATCACAATCCCAGACTTCAAAAAATACTACAAAGCAACAGTGATTAAATCTATGTGGTACTAGTATAAGATCAGACAAGAGGACCAGAGGAACAGAATTAAGGATACTGAAACAAAGCCAAACACCCTTAGTCACCTGATCTTTGACAAGGGCCAAAAAAATCCCTTGAGAAAAGACAGCATGTTCAACAAATGGTTCTGGGAAAACTGGGTCTCCATATGCAGGAGAATGAAATTAGACCTGTATCTGTCACCACACACTAAAATCAGATCAAAATAGGTCAAAGAACTGGACATCAAAACAGAAACACTGAGTTTACTGGAAGACAAAAATAAGTAAAACCCTAGAAGTCACAGGGACAGGAAACGATTTTCTGAACAGATCACCAACTGCACAAGCAATCTCAGCAAGCATCAACAAATGGGTCTGTACTAAAATAAAAAGCTTTTGCACAGCAAAAGAAACAATCAACAATGTGAAGACACAGTCCATAAAATGGGAAAAGATATTCACCAGTAACACTTCAAAGGATTAATATCTAGAATATACAAAGAACTCAAAAGCATAAAACCCCTAAAATAAACAATCCCATCAATAAGTGGGCAGCTGAAATGAAAAGGAGCGTCTCAGAAGTGCAAAGGGCCAACAAGCACATGAAAAGTGTTCTTGATTACTGAAATGCAAATTAAAACAACACTGAGGTTTCACCTCACCCCAGTGAGAATGGACTACATCAAGAACTCAAAAGACAATTGTTGGAGAGGGTGTAGAAAGAAGGAACTCTACTTCACTGTTGTGGGAACGCAATCTTGTTCAACCATTATAGAAAACAGTCTGGAGGCTCCTTAGAAAGCTGAGAATAGAAATTTCATTTGATTCAGCTACTGCTCTGCTGAGCATGTTGCCAAAAGAAATAAAGTCAGCATACCAAAAAGATACATATAGACCCATGTTTATAGCAGCACAATTCATAATAGCCAAATCCTGGAAACAACCTATTTGTCCATCACCAGTCAGGAATGGTTAAAGATGTGGTACCTATACACAATGGAGTACTGTGCAGCCATAAAGAAAGACATATACGAAGCTTTTAAATGAAAATGGGGCCACCTTCAGTTAATAATCCTCAGTGAAATGGACCAAACACAAAATACAGAGTAAGTTGGGTGGGTGTCCCTCTTATGAAGTGCACAAAATAATGACATAAAGAGGCCCCAACATGAATGATTGGGTAGAAAGAGGGACACGATGGCCAGCTAAGAAAGGGGTGAACCTTTGAGAAAGGGGTGGGCATAGACACTCACTGATTCCCCAAACCCGATGTCTGTAACGTGTTATAGAATTTGGAATTCACGTAATTACAAAATAAAAAAAATAATAATTTTAGGGAAAAAAATGAAAAAGAGGAATTCTCCAACTTGTGAAAACGGACTAATACACCATCTTTTAGCAATGAATGTCCCTGAGTGTGTGCTGGCTAAGAAGGTTAGGGTACAGGGAACAGAGGAAGCCCCACCCACGGTCTCTCTCAGTCCCATGACACCAACTTCCAGGGCAGAGATTTTAGGTATTCAAGCTACCACTGCTTTCTCCTCATTAAACCCACAAAATACAAAGTGTTCTCATCTGTTTTGGACATCAAGAAAATGTCAGAATTTTCAGAATTCTCTAGGAGAGACTGTACTATGACCCTTCTAATCTGATCTTCCTGGAACACAGCTGTGGCTTATGATACTCCTTGTCTCACAAATCATCAATGGTTCGCCATTATCTTCAGAAGAAAGTCCAAATTTAGCCTGTGGGTGTGCGTGGTTGATTACCATCTGGTCCCAGGCTACATCCTCAACTCCATATTCTCCCCTTCTGGAAAGCAGATTAAGCATTACTGATTTCTATTGATTAAATGCCTACTACTGAGTACAGTTTTTCTTGCAGAATAGAGGATTGAACCCTGGGCCTTGGAACTGAGCAACATCCTCAGCCCCTCATCTTTTACCTTGAGACCATGCCTTACTAAGTCACTAAATTACCCAGAATATTCTCAAACGTGCAATCCCCCTGATTCAGTGTCCCAGAGCGCTGGTATTACAGTCCTGAGCCATCACACCTGGGTGTGATCTGGATATTATTGTAAGAGTTCTAAGTGTATTATCTCACCAAATTCCCAAAATATTGTTATAAGGGAGATCCTGTAACTATTCCCATTTTGCATCTGGGGAAACTGAAGCCCAAGGAAGTAAATTGTCTGCTGTTCTGGACCCTATAAGGGCCAGATTTCAGCTTTCATTCCTGACTGGTGGCTTGCTCAGCACTCGACCTGCCATGCTACGTACCTTTGTGCTGCCTTTTCTGCCTTCCTTTTCCTTGTTTTGCTTAGATGAAATTCTACCTGCTACTCTTCAAAGTCACTGCAGACCAATATCCTACTGGTAGACTTTCCTGATCACCCCATCCATATTGCTTTATAGAGAGCAGTTCCATGAAACAGAACCCTTTTTTGTCTTTCGCATGGCACTGGGAACCAAATCTGGCCAAAACACAAAGCTTAGTGTGAGAGCTGTCAGCCATCTGCTGGTGGTGGCATAGTCCCTTCATCTTGCTGAACTGCCTCCTGTCTCTCATTCATATGATGGAGCTGAAGATGTGCACCTTTCTCCAAGGCAACTGGAAAAATTCGGTGAGGCAATAATCAAAAGGCGGCCTCCAGGGCTGGGGATGCAGCTCAGGGGGAAAGCACTTGCCTAGTATGTACGTGGACCTACTGTGTTAAATCTCTGTACTGGAAAAAGGGGATGGGGGAAGCAGATCTCTGACAACTGAATTCATTTCACTCCACTAAAAGCTGAATGTGATTTGCTGGTGTGCTCATCATACCTGCCAGAGCACACTCCTCAGGCAGTGAGGCTGCATGTTGGAGAGACAAAGGCCTTTGAATGGCTCTGTCTCTAAGAAGGGAAGGGACTTGATCACTAAGGAGGGAAGGGACTTGATCAAGTACTAAGGCCCTCTTGCACATAAAGACCTATGCTCTGAGCTCTAGATGGATTCTGCTCTGTGCTTAGGTAAGTTATTGACTTTGACTGTCCAATGACACTATAGAGCAGTGTCATTATCCCCAGGTCACAGATGGGAACTCAGAGGCCTGGTGATAAAAGAAATGGAGGGTAAAAAACAGCCCCTACCCTGGGGAAACACCTCAGTGCACTACAGGAGAAGCTGCTTTATTGCCATAGAAGGGCTTTCAGACTGTCTCCCAGATGAGGGTAGCAGTACCCCCTAAGTTCTGTGAGGCTTGCCCTGAAGCCCTTTGAAACAGCCCCTAGATTTCAGGCACTTACCAAGCACTTCCAAGAGGAGAACACCCACGATGTCATTGCAGCTCTTCCTGCAGACAAATATGTACTATACTATAAAGATGTTTCAAAACAATTTATAAGGGAAAAGTACATCCTGCCCTGGAAAAATTGGGTTGACCTTGAGTATAAGGCCCAGAGTGGAAGCTATCCAATTCCAACAGCACTTTCTTGGACTACATATTTGTCTTTTTGGCCCCATCCACACACTCCAATTATAGTTTGTATATAACTTCCAATTTTACATTTTCTGTATCAGATACTCCCCAAATTGCAGCTGGGCCCCAATTTGTGGCAGCCGTGACCATGAAATCAGAGACACAAAGAGAAGAAGCCAAGTAAAGAATAGCAAATTTCCATCCAGTATCTGATTTCTTTCAGATCCTAGATTATGTGGACTGGTATTTATTTTCATGTTTGACATATTTTCTCACTGGCTACCTCTAGCTTCTCCCCTAGAACTACATATTCTTCAGTATGCTTCTGTCTTATCCTCCAGAAAACTTTACACAACCTGGGCACACGAAATACATCTATACTGATTCACATTTGCTATCTCTTATATGTGTGCGTATGAGCATGCACTTATGCTGTATTTAACAGTTCAGAAAGCGCTTTTGTATAAATTGTCTTATACCACCCTAGAGCCCTACCAAAGCGCTCTTAATATTACCATTTGACAGATGAAACTGATTTTCAGAAAGGTCCCACAAGAGGGAGGTGAAAAATAGATCACACAAAGAACAGGGAAGCAGGAGCCCTAGGTCCAAGTGCTGGTATGGCCACTTACGTATATTCTGCAGGCTTGAGAAACCTATTACCCTACCTTGTGCCTCACTTTCCTTAAGTATAAATTGAGAGGCTTCAATCAGATCAGAGTGGAGCTTTGAATTATGGAGAATGACTTGCTGAAGCATGATCTGGAGGTAGATTTGGAAGCATGCCTGGGCTGAGGGGAAGAGCCCCATTATGGGCTGGGGTGACCTCTGTGGATGAACCAGAGAGGAGCAGCAGCATAGGAGCCCACTGCTTGCCATCTCTGGGCTGGAGGGTATTGGACAGCTCATTCCACCTCTGACAGTCCTGGGGTTTCAAGCGATGTGCCCCGAGTTCAGTGGGAGAGCTGGGACTGGGTCCGTTCTTCTACCCACTAGGCTTTCTGTCTCCTCTGCCACGCTCCGTGACAGGGTGCTGGATAGAATGGACTTTGATCCTGGGCATTCCATCCAGATTTATCATTTGCTTTGTAGTTTAGAAAAAAGATACTACCATTCTTTGAACCTCAATTTCCTTCCTCATTGACAAAATGGAGCTAATTAGATTTGTGCAAACTCAGTGAGGTCAACTGTTCACACCAGCTTTTGACAACTGCTGGCTCACCGTTTTTCAGACATGGAAACAGGTTCAGTAAAATGTATGACTGATGGTGGTTAACAGTGTGGACTCTTGAAGCTACACTGTTAGCATGGCAATCCTGGCTCTGAACTCACACAGGTTCTCAGGCAGGGAGTGCCTCAGTTTCTCTATCTGTAAAACACAGCTGTTAATAGCATCTGCCTTCTGAGGTGATAAGGACTCAAGAAGCTAATGTATATAAAAAGCATAGAATGCCTGGCTTATTGTTAGCGTCGAATAAGCGTTCACTATAATTACTGTCCCAGGAAATGCAGCAGCCAGAGTGGAGCTGGCCTCCAGGCCTGGATCTCCTCGGCTGTGAGGCATTTCTTCCATCAGGTATGTCAGGAACTAGTGAGTGAGCAGGGACAAGAATTCTCAGGCCTGCCCTTGCTTAGAACTCACTTGTGACTGAGTGGATGCAGAACACGCCTCTTTCAGAGCCTGTGGGCAAGTGGCGGCAGTCCAGCTGTGGAGCTGTGTGTGGCTGGATTCCCACTCCCAGCTTTGCAGAGCTGGGTCCAGAAAGAAGGGGTGCTTGCTGCTGCTGGGATGGGGCGACTGCTGGGTAAGGAAGCTGTTCTCTGAGGCTCTTCTGCTCGCTCCTCCCCCTCTTCTCTCTTTCTCCTGTTTCTTACTTCCTCTTTCTCCTTTTTCTTAAAAAGGCATTATATTTCTCAGATTACAAAAGCAATATGTATTTTGAAGTTACATTTAATTATACTTTTAAAAATAACAACTATATTGAGATATAGTTCACACATCATACAGTTTACCCTTTAGAAGTGTGTAATTTAATGGCTTTAGTGTACTTGCAGCATTTTGTAACCACTACCACAGCCAATTTTAGAACATTTTCAGCACCCCAATCTCCTTAGCTTAGGGCAGCCACTACTCCACTTTCTATCTCAATGACTTTGCCACACTGGGCATGTTACACAAAAGCAAACATATATGGACTTTTGTGACTGACTTCTTTCACTTACCATAATGGTGTCCAGGTTCATTAATGGTGTAACCTGAATCAGTACTTCATTATTATATGTATTTAATGTATAAACCTTGGTAAGTACTAACAAACACAGAAAAGAAAACAGAAATTTTATGTAACTCTACAGTCCAGGGAAACTGTTAACGGTAATCACTCAGGTAATCATTGTTGACATTTTTGTGTATATCTTTTCACATATATATTTAATGCATTTGAATATTTCAAACCTTTTACATCCCTGATTCAGATGGGGCCACTGGCTGATAGCTAATTCCCTTGAATAAATGCAATTCCCCTGAAATGGAACCTAAATGTTGACAGCACAGCCCAGGGGGAAATGATACCCAAATGATACAGGGAAGAATTCAGACTCTCCCTTCTTTGGGAGTAGTGAGCTCCCTGTCAGCAGGAAGTATGCAAACAGAGGCCTTGAGAACAACTTCTAGGCACGCTGATGAGGGTTTGGGGGCATCAGCTTTTGCGGGTAGTGGATATGGAGTGAAACTAAATAAACTTCCATATCCTCTCCTTTTTTTTGGAGCTAGAATATGGACATTCTGCCCTCTTGTTTTCCAGAGATTACTCTATGTAGAAGGAAGGAAGGAGGAAAGGAGGGAAGGAGGGAAGGAAGGAACAAGGAAAAGGGAGGATGGGTATGAGTATGAATGACAGATTTATGGGAGGATGGGAGAAAAGTGACCTTTACTGAGCCCATTGAGCACTAAAGGAACAGTGGGTTCATAAAAAGAGAAGAGTCTTTATAGTTAGATTCTCACTCATTCACGATTTCATTCATTTATTTAGTAAACATCAGTTGAGCCTATGTGTCAAGCATTATATTACATGCTAGGAATATGAGTCTCTCTGACACCACAAAACTGTGGTCTTCTGAGAGAGACAGAGATTAAGCAAATAACTCCTCAGAATGATCCCGAGTTATAAAGTGTTACAAACGCTCTGAACAAAAGCTCAAGTCTTTGAGAACATATAGCAAGGAAAGCCTAATTCACTTCATAGGACACAGGAGAGTAAGAGAAATCCTCTATGGGGAAAAGGCCCTGGATTGAGACATCTAGCATCAGCAGGACTTAGCCAAATCAAAGGTGAAAGGGAAAATGTTCCAGATACCTTCCAAGCTAGGACCTCAGAGAAAGAAAGAGACTAGAATGCCAAAAAAAAAAAAAAAAAAGAAATCAAAAAGAAACAGATATGACAGAGGAAATGAGATTGAGCCACATAGCAAGATTTGTTCCTTCTTAATCCCTGTTGTGATTAGGATCTGGAGTGTCCCCCAAAAGTCTCATGTAATTTAATGTTATGGATTGTCAATGGAGCCATGTAATGTTGGTGGATTGGGGTCTGGCCTGGAGGGGTGGATTGCAGTTGTTGGGATTAGGGGCGTGTGACTTAAGACTAAAGGCGTGTGAGTTAAGACTAAGGGTGTGTAGTGGCCACACCTTCGATACCCAGATGCAGGAGAGACTAAGATTGGGACTTGGACTAGTCTCTATTAGTCTCACTTGTCTGCCTGTGTGTGATGTCCTGAGAAGCTGCCTCCACCTTTCTGCCTCTGCCATGCACTTCAGTTGCTGCCGACCGCCCCTGAATGGACTGTGACCATCTGAAACTGTAAGCTAAAATAAACCTTTCCTTTCCTAAATTTGTGCGTGTCAGGTATTGAGTCACAGCAATGAAAAAGTAACTGAGACAATCCCTTTCCAGAGAACCCAGGATCAGAGACTTTGTGCTCCATTTCAAAAAAGAAAAATGAGTCCCATTGAAATCCCACACAATGCAAAGCTTCTTAGGCCTAAATCCATGGTGAAGTGGGAACCCACGGTGGGAGATTTTTAAACCTGGAGGAGACAGCAGCCTGGACATCTCCTCTTCGTTCTTAAATCTCTGCTGCTAGCTCCCCAGGCCTTCCAAACATTTTTGGTGTGAAAGAGAGGAAAAGGACTCAGCTTCCACTGCAGCTAACTTGTTTCCATGAGAAAGGGCATTAATCTATACAAGTGGATTCCTCCACCATGACGAAAACACCTCCCACCAGGCCTCCCCTTCCAGTACTGTTGTGTTGAGGACCAAGCCTCAATCTGAGTTTAAGTGGGTAGCAGTCATATCCAAACCATGGCAACATTCCACTTCGATATCACCCACTGCAGTCCAGGATGGTGCCTCCCCAGTCTCCTTGCCACCAGCCCTCTCTCGGTTTCCTGACACCACCTTGGTAGCACTATTGTGTGAGCTTCAGACGCTGATAATGTTCACTGCTCAGTAGCACCCAGGACATCTGATTTCCTTTTGGCTTTTCTGTCTCCTTTGGTCTATGTTCTAGCACTCAAAACACAACCAGAAAATGTTTACATAGGCCTGAGAGAGTAGGAGGGCTGGGGTAAAGTGGGGCTCACCAGGAGCTTATGTTCGCTGACCCTGTGAGATCAGAGACTAGAAGGGGACAATGGACTTAGCTCTATTATAAAAGCTGAAGGATTAGGTAGAAAGAGTCACAGGAGAGACACTGAGGAGAGACACTGAGGCAGGAGAGGCCTCAATAGGATATTCTCCCTAAGCCAAGCCAGGTGCTGGCTACTTATAAGAGTGGCTGTCCTTGTCTGGTGTGCATCTTCTGACATCATACTACGATGTAGTCATTGCAGGAAGTAGCTAGGTGAGCTTCTTCTGAGGCTGCATGAAGACCATGTCATTCCCTACTCCCGTGAAGTCTTGTGCCCTGTTGTCCGGCAGTCTTTCTTGAAGGACACTTCCCAGAACATATGCTGCCTGGGCTCAGAGCCCCTCTGGCCATCTTCTGCCACTGCTTATCTCCTTTCTTCCGTTAGGTTCTTTCTGAAAAGGGCTCCCTGCTGCCTTATTCCACCAGGTCACTGTATGTATTCTCCTCAGACACCTTAAAATTGGCTCCTTGCCTCTCCATGATCCACACTTCCCTCAGTGGTCATGACTTTCCCCGCCTACCCCTGAACTCCACGCAATTCCATTAGCTATGGGCTAATGAAGCTCACTTGGCTCAAACATTAACAGATGGACATGAATTTGCACCTGAATCTTGTGAAGCCCTCACACTCTTTTTACAAAAATGTACAGACTTGGGGACATAGTGCCTAACATCAGACCTCTGCAGCATTCAAGGGCAGAAGTCGTAGATAAGACATGGGTAGTGTCACTTTTGGTCAGAGAGGTGAGAGAATAAGTACCTGTGCTCACAATTTGTTTCTTCCCTTCCCCCAGCAGCCCTTGTGCCAATATAGCAGAAAACTAGCTCATCAAAGCCCCGCCTTCCCATCTGCTTTTTTTTTTTTTTTACATGATTGCAATGAGGAATTCCTCAGACCAGTCTGTGCAAACATCTGCCCAAATTCATCTTCATAGCTTGGGACAGTAGCCTTCCCGTGTTGTCTGCAGTTTAACACTGAGTAATACCTTATCCCAAATAGTGGCACTGGAGAGCGTCTGAGTGACAGGTGGGAGTGACATTTGGGATCTAACCTCTTTACCTCTCAGATGGTACCTCATGCAGGTGACCACAGGGGTCCCCAAGGTGCAAATCCTCATCCATCTGCTAATGTTTGAGCCAAGTGAGCTTCCTTTGCCCACAGCTTCTGCTACATTTCTGCTTGGAGTTGGGGGGTGGGCTGAGAAACCATGCACTGAGGGAAGTGTGGATTGTGGAGAGGCCAGCAGCCAACATTTACATTGGCCTGTTCTACACTACACATTTTGCTAGGTGAGAGGTGTGCCTAAGCCCATGGTGGTGTTCTGCAGGCCAGTGGTTGACAGCAGGAGATTTGAACTATGAGACCTTCACTCCACAGCATTTATTGGCCACCCACTGTTTTTCAGACACTGTTGTGCACACTTAAAAACACAGCAGTGAATAAGGAACATGAAAATGTTCACAAATCCTTTTGCTCATAAAGCTCATGTTCTAGTGGAGGAAGAAAGACTATTTAGAAGTAATTAAACTTTATACAATGTTACATGGTTATAGCTAGGTGTTGTGGCACACACCTGAAATCCCAGCTACTCTGGATTATAGGAGAATTTCAAGTTGGAAGCCAGTCTGAGCAATTTAGCAAAACGTTGTCTCAAAATAAAACAAAATTTAAAACAGGGCTAGGAAGTATCTTAGTGGTAGAGTCCTTGCCTAGCATAATATGGGCCTGATGCACTGAACCAAAAAAATAAATAAATAAATAAATAAAAATAAAATAAAATAAAATGGAGAAAAACCAAGTAGGAAAGGCAGATAAAAAAAAAATCCCTATGCATCAATGCCCAGTTGGGAGGTCAGGGAAAGCCTCACGGGGAAGGTGACATGGAAACACAGGCCCATAAGAGGTAGGAGGCAGTCTCTGAAGGGAATGTTAGTAGAATGGATTGACAGGGCTAGGAAGTGCAAGGTCCCTCACCGAGCTTGGAAGTGAAAGTTACGGTGATGGGCCAGTAGTCTAAACAGGAATCCTGGAGACAAGCCGGCCCCGGAGCTTTTCCGGTTCATTTCCTCCCATCTCCCCAGCCGCCTCGACCCTTGCCACACGTACGTGTAATGACAACACATGATCTTTCCCAGTCCCATGGCTTCTTGGGGGCTCCCGTGCTATGCCCCATCCTCCTGTTCGTGAGCAGAAATGGCTGTTCATTCCGGGGTATGCCTAACAACCCTGGCCAGCCGCGGCCGACTGCATGTGCTCTCTCGGATTCCTGCACTTACCAGGGTGGCAGGAACGGGGCAAATACAACCCTGCCTGAAGTGTTCTGTTCTGAAGTGCTCCAGTGTGGGTTTTGGCCTTGGGATTCTGGGTGCAGTCTCCAATCAGGAAGTTTCTGTTCTGTCTGTGAGCCTCATTTTTCCCATGTGCAATATGAAGGCGCTGCTCTATCTCCCTTACAGAGTGCATGAAGACTAAAATGATGTGAAGAGCTTAGAGTGGGATGTGAACACCTGCAGTGGATGTCACTTCAATTCAGTCTTTCTAAAGAGGTGGAAATGACCCGTCAGATTGGGGTTTGCTCTTAGATGAACATCTGGGTGTTTCTACTTCATTGGTTATTTCTTGGATCTCGGTCAGACAGAGCTGCAGTAGACCCAGAGCCAGGACATTGCCCCATCAGTCTGTACCAGAGAGGTGGCTAGCGCCATGTTGCGTGGCAGGGGAGCGCAGATCTTCTTTTTGCTTGCTTACTATCTGTTGCATTTCAGCACAAAGGACAAGGACATGAGTTACTCATAGTCTGTCAGGGACCAACAGAGATTTGCAGGTGACTGTATAAATTCACCCTTTGGAGGAGGGGGAAAACATGGCCATGCACCATGAGGAGAGGTCTCTTTTCATACTTAATGGGGGGGGGGGGAAGAAAAGGGACAATAAGGGGAAAATGCTTTAAGGTAGCAAATCACTTACAAAGAAGTACAAAAAGCAGACAAAAGATTTACACGATGATTAATTAAAGTTACAGAGCAGACAGATAGGGATACTAATCAAAGTCATCAGGCAGGATGCAATCTTATTGATCTCCAGAATTATAGGCAGGCAGACATTAAGCAGACTTCACAAGGGAAGTGACCTTTCAGCTGTCTTAGAAGTAAGCAATCTTCACAATAGTTCAGTTTATAGGTAAACATTATCCAGCCTTGATAGGAGTTAAGAAAGAACAGGTGGATATATGCTCTCAAAGCAAGCACTTTTCAACCTGTGCACATAAAACTGAAATAAGGATCAATTTATGGATTATTAAAAGGGTCTCCACAACCATCCTCTATGAAGAAACCAAAATCTGCTCTCTTAAGCAGAATTGGGAAATTTAGGAAGCATTCATCTCATCATGAACTGCACTAAGCATATATATACATACATATATATACATATATATATGTATATATATGTACATATATGTATGTATATATATACATATATATATGTATATATATGTATATATATACATATATATGTATACATACATATATATACATATATATGTATATATACATATATATGTATATATATATACATATATATGTATATATACATGTATATGTATATATATATTTTGTGTGTGTATGTACATGCACACATGTGCATTGGTGAGCAGGAGAAAAAAAGATAAATAAGGCCTGGTTTGTACTTCAAGGACTCAGATTAGTAACAGTCATAAGGGGAGAGATAGCTGCCAAACTACTTCTAATCCAAGGCATAAACTAGATGTAAGGAAAGGGGGAGAGAGAGCTTAATTCCAATGGATAAAATCCAGCAGGTTGTTGAGGGTAGAAGAATATAAAAGATTTCTGACTTTCAGAGGGAACAGTATAAGCCAAGGGCACTTTAGGCTATGTCTGGGAAACTAGCCAGGACTCAATTGAATATATCCAGTGTATAATATACACAGTAAAGGCAAGTGGGGATAAGAGGTGAGGGATGTGCCTGGATTGGAGAGAGCTTGAATACCACGCTAAGGAGGCAGAAGTCTCTACTGAGGAAAGGAAGCATACAATGCAGGGTTTTAACATGATCAGTCTAGGTTTGGAGAAAGGGGTAGCCAGAGGAAAAGGCAGCAACCGACTTCGGCTACAGTCTAGGGAAGGGGTAATACTATGGTGGATTAGGGAAGACTTCATGATAATGCAGAAGAAAGGGCAGCTGGGAAAGATACAAGAGCGTAAGCCTTTGCTTGCCAAGTGATTGGTTATAGGGAATGATTAAACAGAAAAAGTTAAAGGGACGGTACAAGTTCTTGTCCAGGAAGGGTGGATAAGAACACCAGCGACACTATCCGCTTCACAAACGGCAAGCAGGGACACAGGAGGCCCTGCCCACACCATGAACTGTGGGTGAGGACATTTGAAAACCCCACTCACTTGGAAACTGGCAAGTGAGAACCTCTGGAACCCCTATGTGCTCTGTGGGTGGCTGGTAAGGAACCCTGGCACTCATGCCTGCTCCAGTAATGGTAGTATCCCTGCCCACCTCGCAAAGGACAGGAGATCTAGGGTAACAGGGCACATGACCTTGGGGAGGGAAACCTCCTATACAATTAACAAAATGAGCAGAGAGAGAGGTCAATTGACACCACCGGAGCTATAAACAACAATAATAGAACCATGGGGAAACAAGGCAATAAATCACCTGCAAAAGACCAACACCCCAGAAACTGATAGCATGCGTTCTGAAACAGCAAAACTTACAGAAAATGAAGTCAAAAGCCAAATAGACCTAAAGGCCAAACAGCTTAGGAAAGACACACTGGAGATGCACAAGGAGCTCAATATGGAAATAATCAAAGAAACAAAAGCCCTAATTGACGGACGAAGCTACAAGAAATATAAAGAAGAACTAAGCAAAGAATGCAATGCAAGAAATGAAAGAAGAACTCAGCAGAGATATAGAAAAAAATGAATGTCGAACTCTAGGTTATGAAAAACTCACATAAAAAACGCCCAGAAAACCAACATGAACACTTCGAGGATAGATTACCAGATCTTGAAGATAAGGTGAATAAACTGGATCATACGGTCAGTGAGAATTGAAAAGCAAAAAGGCTAGAGACTGGTTGCAACAGCTAATGGATGAGTCAAAGAGAAACAACCTCAGGATTATGGGAGTGCAGGAGAATGTGGAGGACAAAACAAAAGGCTTAAAGGAAATTTAATGAAATTTAATGTTTAATGAAATTATGGAAGAAAATTTCCCAAATCTAGGAAAAGAAAGGAACCTT